>JALPQD010000361.1:19056-34816 GCA_023101885.1 Typhlomys cinereus | reverse complement strand
CCCTCCCTGCCACCACTACCCCAGCCCTCCCTGCCACCACTACCCCAGCCCTCCCTGCCACCATTACCATGCCCTCTCTTCCCTGCAGGAGCCATGCGGAGCTGTCAGACTTGGATTGGAGTACAGATTGCCTGTCGCTGCCACGAGGTGGAGCCCAAGGCTCAGAACACATGTCTCAGAAACACCTTCTGGTGATCTGAAGCTGGAGGAAGAGGGTTTCTGGGCCGGCCAACAGCCACTCTCATCTCTGCTGCTGCAGGACATGGGCCCCCGACAATCCAGAATGTCTCTGCACTGTGCCTGCAGCACCTCAGGAAGAAACTCCCCCATCCACGGACCACACCATAGTGTGCGTCCCCCGGGGTCTTGGGGGCCACACTGCAGCCTACCACGTCAGCTTGGGTCTGTACTGACCTAGCCCCGGTGAGGATTCTTTTCCAAGTACCCGGTGTTCTTTCTAGATGCAAGTATCACTGAGCCTCCTGGGTGACTGGAGCTTGCTGTGTGCTTCCTCCCTGGCTCCATGCAAGGCATCCTTGTGTCCATGAATGGCAGGGAAGCTGGGAGGTCGGAGGACTTGCTGTTTCTCACAGGGACACTTGTGGGTCTGTATGCGGACACCTGGGACAGTATCTACCTTGGGGATACCCTGAGGCCCACAGGTGCTCATGCATCTACCATGTTCCCCTGGGGAGCACTCCCACCAGCACAATGCTTCTGTGGGGGCCTCTCATGCAACCACTATGTCACCTGGGAGCCTCTCATCCCACGAGAGGGGAGGGGTGTAGGTCCCAAGCACCCCGTGGTTGCCCTCTGCATCCCTCCCACAGCGCCCCAGCCCAGCCTCCCTCCCAAGCCCAGGCATGCTGCAGAAACCCGACCTTGTAGCTCCACAGCTGGTTTTTTTAGTGTGTCTCTTGGAAACCATCAAAACAGATTCTCACAGGACATGAGGGTGCTGTGGATGGGCCTCGATCATTGGCTCTTGAACACTGATCTATATGGGGTGGCCTGCACCCACCATGATTGTTTATTTATTGTATGTGTGTGTGTGTGTGTGTGTGTGTGTGTGTGTGTATGAAAGGGCACTGTGTGTCCCTGTGGAGGACCAAGGGTGACTTCTGGAATCATCCTGGATTCTACCACTGAGACGGAGTCTTAACCCCTGAACCATCTCTTCAGCCCACCTACCGTGATTTGGAAACGTGCACAAGGGTCCCCAAAGTTCATCAGCAGAAGCATGTCTCTTTCTGGCATTGCTGCGGAAACAACTGGGAAGGGTGCAACGTGCCCAGCCACTTGCTCAGCCTGATGCTCTGAGCCACAAGCCCTGTGTGCTTGCTTCTCCCAGGATCTTCCACACGGAGCGCTGAGCACAGCACACACATGCTTGCGAATGCAGTATATGCATGCCTCTCACATACACAGCACACACATACACCTGAAGTGCATGCACGCGCTCACACACATCCC
Organism: Typhlomys cinereus; assembly: GCA_023101885.1. Lineage (NCBI taxonomy): Eukaryota > Metazoa > Chordata > Mammalia > Rodentia > Platacanthomyidae > Typhlomys > Typhlomys cinereus. The sequence goes on along the minus strand of JALPQD010000361.1, from coordinate 33,343 downwards.
ATGCATACAGCTCACACACAGCACACCACGCACACTACATGGAGCCCAATGTAACTGCAGTTCACATATGCCCTGTGCACAGCACACACTGCATGTACATACCCCATGCACACATGCTTCATTGCAGGATTTAGGGTTAGGGTTAGGGTTACACGCCCCATGCACATACACGATTCTTCATTGCAGGAAGCCCCGAGCTGACACTCGGCTGCTCCGGAGCTGGGTTTCCAGTGTGCACTGGCTCGCCGCCTGGTCTCCATGTCCCATGCTTAGTATCCTGGCGCATGCCGAGTGCTGCAAGGCAGGGGATGTGAGACGTGTGGAAGGCATCTGCAAGCTTCCTGTGCTGGAAGAGAACTCTGCAGGTGACGTGTGGTGGTCTCGCTCCTGCCAGAGCCCACGATTCCCTTGAAGGGAGGAAAGACGTGATGAGCAAGAGGCGGGCATCAGAGAGAGATGTTCATGGTCTAGGGTGATGGCTCAGGGGCTAAAGCCCTCGCCTCACAAGCACAGGGACCTGAGTTCAAGCCTAGAGATGCCACACAAAAGTGCCAGGTGGGCTGGCAGCCCATCTATACTTCTACCTCCGGAAGGCAGAGCCTGGGACCACCTAGAGCAAGCCGGCTGCCAGACTCCCCCTCACAGGTGCTGTGAATTTAATGAGAGACCCAAGCCCACAGCAGAAAGGTGGAAGAGTGATGAAGGACGATTCCTGATGTCGCCCTTGGGCCTCCACAGGCGCGGAAGCTCGTGTACACTCGTGTCCATGCGCCCACTCATCTGTGCCACCCACGTGCAAACACACACAGAGCAAAACCATTGGTGACTGTAATGGTTACTCTTAACTACTGCTGTGAGAGAGCACCCAAAGTTGAACGACTTAAGGGAGAAAGGGAGATTTATTCAACTTGCAGTTGCAGAGGGGAGAACAGACTTTCATGGTGGAGAAGACATGGCTGGTGGCAGAAGCTGCAGGCAGCTAAGTCACGGCAGACATCCAATGGCTGGAGGGTTCCTGGAGCCTCCCCTGTCTCTCTGTCTCTCTCTCTGTCTCTCTCTCTGTCTCTGTCTCTCTCTGTCTGTTTCTCTATCTCTATCTTTCTCTCTCTCTTTGTCTGTCTCTGTCTGTGTCTCTGTCTCTGTCTCTCTCTCCCCTGTGGCTCCTTTTATCTGGTCCACTACTGGGAGGTTCCCATGGGATCTGTAGAGGTTCCTATGGGATCTACGGCTGATCTTTGTACTATCCAGATAATCTCTTCAGGTGGTCTCAGCTGATCTTGCCAGGTGTGGTCTCAGCTGATCTTAGTTCATGACAGGTATGTCAAGTTGACACCCAGGATTAACCATCACAGTGACTTACAGGATGCACACCCATTTGTGACATAGGATCCCCGTGTGATTCTGCCACAGAATCTAGAACCTGTTTCTGCCCCTTAGGGAACACCTGTGGGCAGCAGGCACTTGGGCAAAGTCTCCCACACTCAGGCCTCATGCCACCGCACCCAGGAACCTCGGAGACCCAGGTTGTGAAACAGCCCTGGTAGAGTGGCCTGCCAAGGCTCTCTCTTGAAAGTTGATGACAAGATGTTGGGTGGGGCCGGTAAGCGCCTTGCTCACGAAGCTGGAGCTGTGCTGGGACGTGCAGCTGCCCATGGGTTCTCCTGGGAACAGAGGGGCATCTTCTCTGGCGCCCGCAGCCAGGAAGCTGCTGTTCTGGGGATGCAGAGGGGCTCACGAGGGGCCGCGGCAGTCTGAACCTAAGGAGGAAGCAGCTGTGGACCAGGAGTGTTCAGGGCAGACTCAGAAGTCACATGAGTGGTGAGGTACCAGGGAGAAGCAGCCTGAAGACGGCCTGTGTGGCAGGGCGCAGGGAGAAGATTGTAGAGGTTGCAAGGTGGAGGGAGGAACAGCTGGAACTTGGCCCCCTGAGCCAGGAGCCCAACACCTGTGGCAGCATAACGCAGAGCGCACCGCAGACACGTGGATGTGAGCCGTGAACCCGTCCCCAAGTGCTGCCCCCAGCATCCATTTAGTTGTGCGGGAAATGTCGAGGATGTCAGGCGACCACGTCGTCAGCTGCCTCATGAGCTGGAAGGGAGTCCCTCTAGGCCCTGCAAAGGATTCGTTGCCCATTTAGTGCAATTGTCCCTTCGAAGTGAACCAAAGGTCTTCACTCCTAGGGCGCATTCACCCTGAGTTCACAGAGACACTAAGGTGATACCAAGTGCTCATAGGGAGGGCAGCCTTCTGGTCTGTCTTTCGATAAAGGGGTCACCCTTCCCTGGTGGCCTCTCCTGCTGTTTCCTAACATCTGTGCGTTGTGTTGCGCTGTGGATTGTGACTGACAGGTTGAGCCACTGGCCCTGCCGGGCTCCCTGGGACAGGACGCACTAGATGTACAGTGGGAAGACTCACACATGGGGACAGTCGGTTTCTGGCTGGCTCAGCGGACCCTGGAGAGATACGGCAATGTATAGTTTGCATGTGCTGTTTGTAGCGCAAACCATCGCTCCCTCAAGGCGGCCAGGGGCTCCCATGCCCCGCACACTGCTGCCATGCTCTGGGGTTCCACCCTCCTGCCCTGTCTGTGCCTCCCCTTCCCAGCTACCAGCACCACCTGCACCCCTACAGTAACCTGCACAGGGTAACATGTGTTGTGTCGGGTTGTTCAGGAATAAGACTGAGAAGACAAAGGAACCAACTTAGGCCTGATGGATGTCACTGGATGCCCCAAGTCCAAGAAAGGAACACACAGACACACACACACACACACACACACTAACACTCACTCTCACACAGATACACACACTCACACAAACACACGTAGACACACTCACTGACACAGACACGCACACACTCACACACATACCTGCTCCCCCCCACACTCGTACAGAGACACACAGAGACATATACACTCCCCCACACACAAACACACAGAGACACACACAAACAGGCACACCCCCCCACTCCTCCTGCGTGTTCCCTGTCTCCCTGCTCTCTGGCTCTCTCCCTGCTCCCTCTGGCCCTCAGTCCTTCCCTGGGATCCTCGCTGGACTCTCCCTGCTCTTGGCGAAGCCGGGGCTCTTGTTGGCAAACAGCTGCCCCTGAAACCCCTCCCAGCCCAACTCTGACCTCGTGAAGGTCCCCAGGCCACAGAGGAGGGGCTGCCCGTCCATGGGGCCTGAAGCCATTCAGTGTCCATGGGGGTCAGTCAGGCTGTGGGGTGCAGACTCCCTGTGTCAGGAGGCCCCAGCACCCACACTGTGCTGTGGCGGTGCAGTCCTGTGATGGCATAACGCACAAGGCGCCCGGAGAGTTCAGCACCCCAGACCCTTGAGGACCCCAGAACGCTCACCATACCAGAGCACTCACCGGGAGCACTCACTCACCGGGAGCACTCACTCACCGGGAGCACTCACTCAACTCAGTGCATGCACTCCCTGTTTCCTGCATGCAACCTGCAGACTGTCTCAATCCCATCTCCCTGCATCCAGGTCATCTGTTGACACTTCCCTCGCAGGTGCTTATTAACATGGAATTAACTTTTATTTCTCCTTTGTCTTGTAATTAGGGCTGCACAGGGTCATAAAATTAATTGCGCTTTCATGACAGGCCCGGAGAGTTGAGTGTATCGCTTCATTCAGAGGAGCCGGAGAGTGTGGCAGGGCTGCGCGCACATGGCCAGACCCAATGCCGAGGGTCACAGAATGCGGACAGTCCTGGTGAAAGAAACTCGGCTATGCAAGAGCCTCAGCCACGGCCAATGATCAGTCAGGTGGAGGCGCAGTCTCTGAAAAGTGACGTAACAGGACCCCTGGCTGTGTGGTCAGCTGAGCCGCACATGCCGCGTGTACACGCCACAACCCACGCTGCAGAACTGCACTGCAAAGGCTGACCATGGACAGACGGCCTTTCGGGTGAGCACAGGCCCGTGAGCATGAGACATGGACACGCTGCAGGACGCTCTGCAGTTGCTCAGAGGAACAAAGCTTTCGAACCTGTGGTGAAGGAAGGGGAGGTGTCCCTCACCACAACTGTCATGGTTCCGTGACCCTCGGAGTCATGTGGGGGAGGGAGACATGGGGGACTCAGCGTGTGAGATGGGGGGAACGACACAGCGTGTGACACGTGGGGGGACGCACTGTGTGCTCCTGTCCACGTAATGGGTCCCAACATTGTCTCCAGGAAGACAGAGACTGGATCAACTGTTGTGGGGATTGCTGATTGCTGTCAGTGTCTGGGGAGATGAACAAATGTCTGTGTAGCCTGGCAGAACTATGCACAGCAGAGGGTGGGAGGAGGGGCTGGGGGCGGGAGGAGAGGGTGGGGGCAGCAGGAGGGGCTGAGAGCAGGAGGAGGGGCTGGGGCAGCTGGAGGGGCTGAGAGCAGGAGGAGGGGCTGACAGCAGGAGGAGAGGCTGAGAGCAGCAGGAGGGGCTGAGAGCAGCAGGAGGGGCTGAGAGCAGGAGGAGGGGCTGGGGCAGCAGGAGGGGCTGAGAGCAGGAGGAGGGGCTGAGAGCAGCAGGAGGGGTCTGACAGCAGGAGGGGGAGCTGAGAGCAGGAGGAGGGGCTGGGGCAGCAGGAGGGGCTGAGAGCAGGAGGAGGGGCTGACAGCAGGAGGAGAGGCTGAGAGCAGCAGGAGGGGCTGAGAGCAGCAGGAGGGGCTGAGAGCAGGAGGAGGGGCTGGGGCAGCAGGAGGGGCTGAGAGCAGGAGGAGGGGCTGACAGCAGGAGGAGAGGCTGACAGCAGGAGGGGTCTGACAGCAGGAGGGGGGGCTGGGGCAGATGGGAGAGGGTCTGTGTGGAGGGTCTCCTGTGGGTGAAGACCTCCAGCCTGCATAAGGACAGCAGTCAAGGCCGGAGCCGGGGGAGGCTACCAGTGGGAGGCTGACTAACGGCATGAGCTGGGCTGGGGCGTGAAACTTACTTTGCGAGCGGCCAGCAAGCGCTGAGCAGCGCTCTGTAAACTGAATTACACAGCGGTGCCCATGGCTCATAAAGCCAAAGAACAGAACCGGTGGGCGGCATGTCTGAACCCATCCGAGTAATTACAGCCCTTGCTCAGCCTCTTGGGACTGACGTGGCGACCTGTCTGGAGACGGGGTTTCCATTTCCGCTGAGAAACAGAGCTCCTGCAGGGGTGTCGGCTGTTCGTGGGCGGTGGGGTGTGTCGTGTGGCGGGGGTTTGGGGACTGTGTGTGGGGTGTGTGTGTTGGTTCCGTGAGAGGTTGCAAAGTTGCTGACATTTCTGTGTGAGCCGGTGAGTGTGAGGTCTGGAGCGACAGCAGCAGTGCTGCAGCCCCCAGGAGGAGAGCAGGTCAGTCCCTCCGGGACAGAAAGGTGGAAATAGCTGGGGTCCTGGACCACAAATCTGCCCGCCCACCTGCAGACCAGGCCCCCTTCTCCCCAGAGAGCCAGGCAGATACCCCTCCTGCCCAGAGACCAGGAAGCCTGTCCCTCCAGGTGCTTCTCAAAGACTCGTGCCAGGTGTGCATTAAAGTCGACATGTCTGGCTGTGCGTGTGGGCACGTGTGCGTGGGCAGCCATCAGTAGCATTCGCTGCGCACGTGCATGCGGGTACTTGTGAGTGTGCACACGCGCATGGGCGCCCGTGTGCACGCATGTGCTGAAGCATGGCATATTAGTGATCACTGTGAAGCTCTCAGAACACCGCAGGCTTGAGCACACCACACGGCCGTCAGAATTCCCAGGCTCCGTCCTCTTTGTGGGGTGCTTCTTGGTGCTTAGTGCCCTTGTGGGGCATGAAGGACCCATCTCCACGCTCTTCACTAATCACTCACACAAGCTTTTGGTCCACAGTGCTTGTGCCAGGCGCACGCGTGAGTCTCACCCCGCTGGTACTTACGGACACCTGCCTGGATTCCCAGCTCTGCCTCTGTGTGCCTGCCACCATTTCCCACGGATGCTGGGGAGTCAGAGACTCAAGACACACATAAAGCCAGTTTACATGGCGTTCTCTGCAGCAACATGTTTATAGCTCGCACGGGAGGTGTCAGGTTTCTAGAAAGTTAAGAGTGAGGTTACGAGGTGCTCAGAGCGAGGTTACGAGGTGCTCAGAGCGAGGTGACGAGGTGCTCAGAGCGAGGTCATGAGGTGCTCAGTGGGTCAGGAGCAGGGAGGGACGTCAATGCCCTGCTGACCTCCAGCATCCTCGCACAAGCCACAGGTGACCATCCAGCCCCCCCAGCTAATTAACCCCATATACGCCACCAGCGTCCCCTGCTCCCTCGGGCTTGGCATAAGGCAAAGTGTGGCCTTGGGTATGAGACCAATGGCGACTGAGTGCACTGTGGTTTTGTCACATGAATAAGAGACTGTGAGCTAACATGCCACTCGGGGTGAAGAGGTAGGTGCCCGTGGAGTCCTGTGACATGGGAGGAGGGGCGGCAGCACACAGAGCCCCGGCTCAGCTGTCCCCAAAGCTGGGGGCTCCAGGTTCATGGTCGGTGCAAGAGCCTCAGCCAGCGAAGAGACAAGATGCGCGTCCTCTCACGCCCAGACCTGTGACCTGTGGATGGAGCAGATACTGTGCTCAGGACCCAGGCTGAGGCTGACAAACTATGTCGCTCCCTCACCTTCAGACCCACACGTGAAGAACACCTGGCTGAGGCTGACCCTAGGGCGTCCGTGTCCCAGGGGATCAATACGTGACAGCCCCCACAACATGATGACCCCCCAGCATCTTCCCCCACGTCCTCCCCCACGTCCTCCCCCACCTCCCCCAGTGTGCTAGCAACTGTGTGGCCACCACTGGGGCTGTGCAGCAACCTTGAAGACGTGTCCAGCCTGAGGCTCCCGAGACAGTTGTTCAGCACTCAGGCCGTCGGCCGCAGACGTCACGTACAGCTCCGAGTAGTCGGGTCCCCCAAAGCAGCAGGATGTGACCCTGGACACAGGCAAGTCCACCGTGCACAGGCACGTCCCTGCAGAGAGCAGGACTCCAATGTCAGCCTTTTGCTTCCCCATCCCATCCCATCCCCATCCCGTCCTCCTGCAGGACCCCAGGCAGGCTCATACCCAGAGCGCTCCTGGGCCCGTGGGCCTGTGTGGGAAGCAGGGTACCTTGGCCTGTCTCCCAGCTCCACCCTGCTTCTCCAACCTCAGGTCACAGATACTAGCAAACATTTCCACCTAGGACCTCAGAATAGAACCACACTTGGAGACAGGGTCTCTGCAGAGGGAAGGAGGGAAGGATGTGGAAATAAGACACCCCCCATAAGGGTGACCCCTGAATGCAGTGCTGTGCCCTCAGGAGAGACAGGAGAGGAGACTAGACCCAGGGAAGAAGCTACATGGAGATGGCAGACCGAGACAGGAGGCATGGAGCCTCGGCCCAGGCCTGTCTGCAGCTCCAGGAGCTGGAAGAGGCGGGAGGGACCCTCTCCTGGGCACTATCGCAACTGGCCCTCACCCTCCTGTTCTCCAGGGCTGGTCTCCACGGCTCGGGCCTCAGACTAAGGTCCTCCTCTGCAGCCCCAGGCGCCCCCCACACACTGGCCAGATGCCGGAAGCCCACCACCCTTGCCTCCGCGCGGCCGTAGCGCCCCTCTGTGGCGGGATGAGTTTCTCTGCCAGCACAGGACTGTTGCTCCAGGCACAGAGCTCAGCCCTGGCACCCGCGCCCACCTGTCTCAGGGTCCAGGCGGATCACCCTGCCTCCGTCGATGCAGGCCACCCACAGCGTCCCCGTGCTGTCCACACACAGCCCGTCCGGCATGCCCTGGTCCTCGGGTAGCTTCAACAGCATCCGTGGGTTCGCTGCAACACAGTGACATGTGAGGGCTGTGCACGGCACGAGGAGCAGCCATGGCAGGTACAGGCAGAGCTGGATGACAGGCAGGCCGGGTGTCTTGGGCAGGAGGCCGGGGGCATGCTTGTTCCAACCTGGAGCTGTCCCCAGACATCTGGGCACAGCACGCTTATTCATTACTTCTGAGAAGCCACATGCCCTCCCTGCACCCAGCCTGCACGCGCACCCTGCCTGTACCTCTGCGCCCGGCCACAGCTTCTCTTGGTCACCTCTGTTTTCCCCACACTGCCCTCCAGGATCTGACTCCAGCCGCCTGGCTCGCCCTGGGTGGGCATTGGGCAGACACAGATGTGAGAAGCACCTCGGTCTGTGGGGGACAGTGGGAATGTGCTCGACAAGGTTAACTTGGGTCAGCGAGCTGGCGGCCCACCCTCATACATGTCACCCACATGCATGGGTCTTTCCTATAGCTCACAACCAGCCCTGGTCCAAGAGGGTCATGCCCCATGCAAGGAAGCCCCCAAGGACAGTGTCTGGAGCCTGAGAGTGGAAGGGCAGGACCCCCAGCCCGATCCTCAGGTGTACTTGAGGCTGATGGACAGGGTCCCCACACCACCAGGACCCCAAGTGTCCTGGAGCCTGGTGGGCCAGTAACGGCTGTCCACGGCCATCCTGAGCTGTGCCCATGGCCACCCTGAGCTGTGCCCATGGCCACCCTGAGCTGTGCCCACGGCCACCCTGAGCTGTGCCCACGGCCACCCTGAGCTGTGCCCATGGCCACCCTGAGCTGTGCCCATGGCCACCTTGAGTTGTGCCCACCCCGAGTTGTCCACGGCCACCCCTCCTGAGTCCTGCCTGAGGCCCCTCTGTCCCTTGGTCAGACCCAGGGTGCGCACCCACGGAGCCGGCCTGCACGTCGTAGTCGTAAGCATACACACAGTAGTTCAAGCTGTCCACATGGTAGAAAGTGCGGCCATCGGGTGACCAGTCCAGCCCATTGGAGATACCCAGCCGATCCAGCAGTCTCACCACGGAGTGCGAAGCGTCCATCGAGTACAGAGAGCCCTGCTCAGGCTCCCACACGCCGGGGTGGCAAGCCTCTGGCATGGTGCCTGCAGACAGAGAACATCAGGGAGCGGACCCCCAGGGCTTGCAGACAGGGAACGTCAGGGAGCGGACCCCCAGGGCTTGCAGACAGGGATGGTCAGGGAGCGGACCCCCAGGGCTTGCAGACAGGGATGGTCAGGGAGCGGACCCCCAGGGCTTGCAGACAGGGATGGTCAGGGAGCGGACCCCCAGGGCTTGCAGACAGGGATGGTCAGGGAGCGGACCCCCAGGGCTTGCAGACAGGGATGGTCAGGGAGCGGACCCCCAGGGCTTGCAGACAGGGATGGTCAGGGAGCGGACCCCCAGGGTCTGCAGGGATGGTCAGGGAGCGGACCCCCAGGGCTTGCAGACAGGGAACGTCAGGGAGCGGACCCCCAGGGTCTGCACTCTGTTCCCTCGGCCTACTTGTCCCTCCCACACCACAGCCTCATGGTAGGAATTGAGCCACAACCGTGTCCGCAGAGCACTTGGCCCCAGGCTGCTACGCCCACGAAACAGAGCGAGGGAGCCTCAGAGCCACCAGAGCTGTGGGTGCTGTGCAGGCCAGAAGGGCCACCACAGCCACAGCGAATGCCCGGGTATCCCTGGGTTCTGCGGAAAACTGATGCCAGATGTGCGCTTAGGGCTTGTGGCCTCTGGGCCCCTTGGCTACACCTTGGCGTGCCCGGGGTGCTGGGTGGGCATGGTCCCTGCAGAAGATGAGGAGTGTCCCCGGGAATTGGGGGCAGATCTGTGCTCCTTCCACAGCCTGCGCCTACAGGAGCTACCGACGTCTACGGGGCCTTTGGGGGCCAGCGCACCTGCTAGGAACCGCCCGGCAGGGTCCACCTTGCCGTCGTTGAACCTGTTGCGGGGCTTGTCCCTGTCCAGCCGGGCCAGCCACTGCACCTGTCGCCTGTCCCAATCCAGCAGGCCCAGGCAGGTGCCGGCAGCCACCACGTAGCCGCCCTCCTCCCGCAGCGCCACACAGCCCACTCGACGTTCTGCAGAGACAGAAGTGTGGGGTGAATCTCTGGAACGTTCTCTGAACAGCACAGGGGCTGGCCGCACCCAGGGGCTGTGGGCTGTGTCATGGGGGTCTGGGGGGTGTTGTTAGGGGGGGAAGGAAAGAGGGGTGTCTCTGACAGTGTGGGTGGGCTGCTGTATGTCATGCAGGTCTGACCAGGCTCCTGGGCTGGGACCACACATGGCCCAGGTGTGAGAGCTTTGATCTGGGGCTGTAGTGCTCCCTGTATCTTGGGGAGTGTGGGATGCTCAGGACTGTACCCCAAAGGATCCCCATTCTTCGAGGCACACCTCATTCCATTCTCTGGGACGCCAGGGCCCTCCCTCCACCAGCACCCACACTCACCAAGGTGCACAGCCTGCACCTCCGGGCACAGTGGGCTCCAGCGGCACACGGTCTGGGCGTTGATGTCCACATAGAGCAGCTGGCCTGTCTCTTCCTCCCACACCGGGCACTCCCCCATCCTGTGTCTCTCCCTGATCACAGCCTCCATCTGGATCTTGGGGGCCGCCATGGCCGGGCAGAGGATCGCCTGGAGCAGCTTGGGGAGGAAGCCTCAAGGAGTGTCAGATCCAAAAGCTCTACTGAAAACCTGCTCAGGAGGAGGCCCGCCTCTCCAGGGTCAGAAAGCAGAGAGGCTCCACCCCGCACCCCTATACACCACGCCCCCACACCCCTACACTCCACGCCCCCCACATCACGGTCGATCTGAGACCTGCTCAGGGCAGCAGAGAACACAGATCGTCCAAGCTAGAGCCCCACTCTCCCCACTCCGCCCCTTGTCCCCCTCTCTGCTCTCTGCGTTTCCATGAAACACAGTCTGCCTGCACCCCAGCTTCTGACTACAAAACTGAGGCTCACAGGGCTTCACTCTGACCAGGTGGACCGGCCTGGAACAGATCCTGGGGCAACCCACCCCTGCCTTCACTCCACCCCTGCCTCTGTCCAACTCCAGGCCCTGGGGTTGCCTGCACCCCTTCTCTGTATCACCTCAGGTCCTGGGGTGTGTCCCCCCACTACCCCCCCTCCCCGTCTTGCCCAATTGCCAAAGCCTTCTTCTCATAGAGGGTTCATCAGGCACCGTCACAAAGCCCGGCCTGAGACAGTGGAGTAACTCCTGCCCTCACATTACCAGAGACGCGTTGGGACTTGTCTCGTTCCGCGGCGTCTTTAGGGTTAGGGTGTAGGGTAGGGTTAGTTAGTGGTAGAGTTAGGGTTAGGGTTAGGGTTAGGGTTTAGGGTTGAGGGTTAGGGTTAGGGTTAGGGTTAGGGTTAGGGTTTAGGGTTAGGGTTAGGGTTAGTGTTAGGGTTAGGGTTAAGGTTAGGGTTTAGGGTTAGGGTTAGGGTTAGGGTTAGGGTTAGGGTTACGGTTAGGTTTAGGGTTAGGGTTAGGGGTTAGGGTTAGGGTTAGGGTTAGGGTTAGGGATAGGTTTAGGGTTAGGGTTAAGTTCAGGGTTAGCATTAGGGTTTGGGTTATTGTTAGGTTTAGTGTTAGGATTAGGGTTTTGTGTTAGAGTTTTGCTTTAGGGTTAGGATTAAGGTTAGGTTTAAGGTTAGGGTTAGGGTTAAGGTCAGGGTTACAAGCTAAAATCTGGGTCAGGGTCAGGGTTATGGTTTAGGTTTAGGGTTAGTGTTAGGGCCAGGGTGTAGGGGGTTAGGGTTAGGGTTACAGCCAGGGTTTAGAATTTAGAGTTAGGTTTAGACTTAGGGTTTTAGGGTTTATTGTTAGTGTGTTGGTTAGGATTTATGGTCAGTTTAGAATGTTTAGACCGTTAAGGTTAGGTTTTGGTTTAGGGTTAGAATTTGGCTCTAGGCGTTTAGGGTTAGGGCTTAGGGTTTTTGAGTTTAGAGTTTTGCATAGAATGTTTGGATTTGGGTTAGGGTTAGGGTTTAGGGTAAACGTTACGTTTAGGGTTAGGGTTTTAGGGTTTTGGGGTTAGGTAAGAGTTTAGTGTTAGTGTTTTTTGGTTAGGCTCAGGGTTTTTAAAGTTAGGTTTAGGGTTACGGGTAGTTTTTAAGCGTTAGGTTAAGGTCAGGGTTAGAAGCTAAGTCTGGGTCAGGGTCAGGGTTTAGGTGCTTAGGGTAAAGATCAGGGTTAGGGATTAGCATCAGGGTTTAGGGTTCAGAATCAGGGTCCGGGTCAGTGTCAGGGTCAGGGTCAGACTAAGTGTCAAGTCCAGTGTCAGGGTCAGGGTTAGAAGCTACTGTCAGGGTCAATGTCACGGTCAGGGTCAATGTCAAGTTCAGGATCAGGCTCAGGTTTAGGATCAAGGTCAGGGTCAGGGTCAGGGTCAGTATCTGGGTCAGGGATAGGGGTTAGGGTGAGGGTCAGGGTCACGGTTACAAGATAGAGTCAGGTCATGGTCAGGATCGAGGTCAGAGTCAGGGTCAGGGTCAGATTCAGGGTCAGACTCAGCGTCAGGGTCAGGGTCATGGTCAGGGTTAGAAGCTAGTTTCAGAGTCAGGCTCACGGTCATGGTCAAGGTGAAGTTCAGGATCAGGCTCAGGGTCCGGATCAAGTTCATGGACAGTGTTGTAGGCTAGAGTCTGTGTCAGAGTCAGGGTTAGGCGTTAGTGTAAAGGTCAGGGTAAGCAGTTAGGGTCAGGGTTACGGTCAGGATCAGGGTCAGGGTCAGTGTCAGGGTCAGGGTTAGAAGCTAGAGTCAAGGTCAGAGTCAGGATCAGGATCAGGTTAAGGGGTTAGAAGCTAGGGGTCATGGTCAGGATCAGGGTCAGGGTGCAAATAGGCTCAGGGTCAGGGTCAGAAGATAGGGTCAGGGTCAGTGTCAGTTTCAGGTTCAGGGTTAGAAGCTAGAGTCAGGGTCAGTGTCATGGGGAAGTTCAGAGTCAGTGTCAGGGTCAGACTCAGGGTCAGGATCAGTGTCAGAGTTAGAAGGCATTTTCAGGGTCAGGATTAGGGTCAGGGTCAGTATTAGAAGCTAGGGTCAGGGTCAGGGTCAGGGTCAGGTTAGAAGCTAGGGTTAGGGTTAGGGTTAGGGTTAGTGTTAGTGGTAGAGTTAGGGTTAGGGTTAGGGTTAGGGTTTAGGGTTGAGGGTTAGGGTTAGGGTTAGGGTTAGGGTTAGGGTTTAGGGTTAGGGTTAGGGTTAGTGTTAGGTTTAGGGTTAGGGTTAGGGTTTAGGGTTAGGGTTAGGGTTAGGGTTAGGGTTAGGGTTAGGGTTACGGTTAGGTTTAGGGTTAGGGTTAGGGGTTAGGGTTAGGGTTAGGGTTAGGGTTAGGGTTAGGTTTAGGGTTAGGGTTAAGTTCAGGGTTTGCATTAGGGTTTGGGTTATTGTTAGGTTTAGTGTTAGGATTAGGGTTTTGTGTTAGAGTTTTGCTTTAGGGTTAGGATTAAGGTTAGGTTTAAGGTTAGGGTTAGGGTTAAGGTCAGGGTTACAAGCTAAAATCTGGGTCAGGGTCAGGGTTATGGTTTAGGTTTAGGTTTAGTGTTAGGGCCAGGGTGTAGGGTTAGGGTTAGGGTTACAGCCAGGGTTTAGAATTAGAGTTAGGTTTAGACTTAGGGTTTAGGGTTTATTGTTAGTGTGTTGGTTAGGATCATGGTTCAGTTTAGAATGGTTAGAGTTAAGGTTAGGTTTAGGGTTTAGGGTTTAGAATTTAGGGTTAGGGTTAGGGTTAGGGTTAGGGTTTGAGTTAGAGTTTTGCATAGAATGTTTGGATTTGGGTTAGGGTTAGGGTTAGGGTTAGGGTTTGAGTTAGAGTTTTGCATAGAATGTTTGGATTTGGGTTAGGGTTAGGGTTAGGGTTAACGTTACGTTTAGGGTTAGGGTTAGGGTTTTGGGTTAAGAGTTTAGTCGTTAGTGTTTTTGGTTAGGCTAGGGTTAAAGTTAGGTTTAGGGTTTAGTGTCGCGTTAGGTTAAGGTCAGGGTTAGAAGCTAAAGTCTGGGTCAGGGTCAGGGTTAAGGTGTTAGGGTAAAGATCAGAGTTAGGGATTAGCATCAGGGTTGGGTCCGAATCATGGTCGGGTAAGTGTCAGGGTCAGGGTCAGACTAAGTGTCAAGTCCAGTGTCCGGGTCAGGGTAGACGCTACTGTCAGGGTCAATGTCACGGTCAGGGTCAATGTCAAGTTCAGGATCAGGCTCAGGTTAGGATCAAGTCAGGGTCAGGGTCAGGGTCAGTATCTGGGTCAGGGATAGGGTTTAGGGTGAGGGTCAGGGTCACGGTTTACAAGATAGATGTCAGGTCATGGTCAGGATCGAGGTCAGAGTCAGGGTGATGGTCAGGGTCAGATTCAGGGTCAGACTCAGCGTCAGGGTCAGGGTCATGGTCAGGGTTAGAAGCTAGTTTCAGAGTCAGGCTCACGGTCATGGTCAAGGTGAAGTTCAGGATCAGGCTCAGGGTCCGGATCAAGTTCATGGACAGGGTTGTAGGCTAGAGTCTGTGTCAGAGT
>JALPQD010000361.1:6556-14056 GCA_023101885.1 Typhlomys cinereus | reverse complement strand
TTAGGGTTAGGGTTAGGGTTACGGTAGGTTTAGGGTTAGGGTTAGGGTAGGGTTAGGGTTAGGGTTAGGTTAGGGATAGGTTTAGGGTTAGGGTTAAGTTCAGGGTTAGCATTAGGGTTTGGGTTATTGTTAGGTTTAGTGTTAGGATTGGGTTTTGTGTTTTTTTGTTAGAGTTTTGCTTTAGGGTTAGGATGAAGGTTAGGTTTAAGGTTAGGGTTAGGTTAAGGTCGGGTTACAAGCTCTAAAATGGGTCAGGGTCAGGGTTAGGGAGGGAAAGGAGGGGAGGGGGAGGGGAGAGAGGAGGAAAAGGAAGGGGGGAGAGAAGGAGGGGGGAGGGAGGGAGGGGAAGAAAGGAGGGGGGGGAGGGAAGGGGGGGAAGGAAGGAGGTTGGTTGTGTCAGTGTCAGTTCAGTATGAAGGTTCATTTTCTAGCTGTATATTCCTTCAGGGTTTAAGTTAGGGACAGGGTCAATGCAGTGTCAGAAGCTAAGGGTCGGTCAGTGTCCGGGTCGGGTTCAGAGTCAGGGTCAGTTTAGAAGCTAGAGTGAGGGTTTGGGCGGCTGGTCATGTTCAGGGCAGTGTTGTGGTCACGGTCAATTCAGGTCAACGGTTAGTAAGTTAGTGGCCGTTCAGGGTCAGGTGTCATGGTCAGACGTCAGGTACGTCTTAGATCTACCGTCGGGTCTCAGGTAGGTGAAAAGTTGGGTTAGGATCCGGGTCCAGAGTAAAGTGTCAGGGTAAATTAGGATCAGGTCAGGTTAGGGTAGTGTTAAAGCTGTGGGTGGGTCAGGGTCAACGTGAAGGGATAGTGTTATGATTAGGTTTGAGTTTGGTTCTGGGTTAGGGTTAAGGTTGATGGTCCTGTCAGGGTGCGGGTGAGGTTAAAGGGTCAGGGTCAAGGGCAGGGCAGAGGTGGAAGTACGGTCAGGGTAGTGTCAAGTTCAAGTCATGGTGTCGGGATTGCAAGTCAAGTTCAGAGTCATGTTTTAAGGTTTTCAGTTTAAGGGTCATGGGTCCGCAGAAAGGGTTTAGGTTTTAGGGTTTAGCGTGTCGGGTTAAGGTAGGGCTAAGGTTAGTGTTTAGGTAGGGGGTTAGGGCTTGTTTCGGTAAGGTTTAGGGTTAGGGGTTCAGGTTTAGGGTTAGGGTTAGGTGTTCTGTTTAGGGTTAGGTTTAGGTTAGGGTTAGGGTTCTGAGGGTTTTAGGGTTCTGGTTGGATCTAGAGAGTTCGGGTCGTTTAGGTGATTATGGTAGGTTAGGTTAGGCACGATTTAGGTAGGTAGGGGTAGTGTTCAGTTAGGGGAAAGGTTAGTATTGTTAGATTATGCTATATGGAGTAGGTAATTACGTAGGGTTCAGCATAAGGGGTTAAGTTCTTTTTTTTGGTTCACAGGGTTTCAGCAAGCCAGGTCGGGTCAGCTAGGGATGGGTTCGGCTAAAAAGTCGGGTTAGTGGATTAGGTCAGAGTTGGTGTCAGTTAGGGTCATTCAGTGTCAGGAGGTGAGAAACTAGATTTCATGGTACGAGTCAGGATCAGGTCATCTTGGGATTAGTGATTACAAGCTAGGTTCATAGTCTGGTTTCGCATCAGGTCAGGTTATAAAAAAATAGGTCCACAGGATTCAGGGTCAGAAGATTATCAGGTCAGTGGTCAGGGTCAGTCAGTGTCCGTGGTCAGACTTAAGGCCTTCAGGGCCAAGTGTCAGGTCAGGGTTAGAGTTGTTAATGAACTATGTCAGGATTCAATGTCACGGTCAGGGGTCCAATGTCAAGTTTTCGGATCATCATTCAGGTTTATTGATCAAGGTCAGCGTCAGGGTCAAGGTCAGGGTCCACGAATGTAAAGCTCGTTCAGGAGTGTCCAGTTCAAGGTCAGGGTTCGGGTCAAAGTCCAAGTTCAGAGTCAGGGTCGGTTTTAGTTCAGTTTCACAGGGTCAGGGGTCAGGCACAAAGGGGGTTAGTGTTTGGTGGTTCATGGTGTTGAGGGTTTAGGGTTTCGGGTTAGGGGTTTCGGCTAAAGTGGGTTGAGGGTTAGGGTTTTAGGGCTAGGGTTAGGGTAGGTCGGTTTTAGGGTTTATGGTAGGTGTTAGGTTTTGTGGAAGGTTATGGGATCTGTGTTTTAGGGTATTTGGTGGTAGGGTAGGGTTATGGTTAGGATTAGGTTAGGTTTGAGGTTAGGGTTAGGGTTAGGGTTATGGTTGGGGTTTGTAGTGTTAGGTTACGGGTTATGGTTTTATGACCGAGTTAGGCATTAGGGTTCGGTTTGGTTTAGTGGTTTTGGTTTAGAGCTTTTGGGTTCACTGTTTGTTGGGTAGGGTTCGTTTTATTTATGGTTACGGTTAGGTACGTTAGGGGTACGGTCGGTTCGAAGCTAAAGTCGGGTCGGTCACGGGTTAGGGGTTAGTAACATGTCAGGGTTAGGATAAAGCGTCAGGGTTTGGTCGGCATCGCGTTTGGTTCTATGGTGTCAGTGTCAGAGTTAAAGAAGTTAGAGTGCAGGGTCAGAGTCAGTGTATTCAGGGTCTGGTAGGCTTAGAAGCTAGTGTCATGTCATACTCGTTCAGTGGTCCGGGAATAAAATAGGATCAGGTCAGGGTCAGAGATATGGTCAGGTCAGGTGTCAGGGCCAGGATTTGAAGCTAGTGTCAGGGTCTCAGCGCAGGATGAGTGTTAGGGTAGTGGGTTAGGGTTAAGGGTTAGGGTTAGGGTTAGGGTTAGGGTTAGGGTTAGGGTTAGGTTCAGGGTTAGACGGTAATTTCTGGGTCAGGGTTCAGGTAGGGTTTAGGGTTAGGGTTACGGGTTAGGGTGTTGGGTTAGATTTTGGTGAGTGTGGGTTTATTTTAGACGGGTTTAGTGTTCGGGTTCAGAGGTTTCGGGTTTAAGGGGTTCGGTTAGGGGTTCGTTAGTTTTGGTTCGGGTTGGTTACGTTGGTTTATAGGGTTAGGGTGGTTGTTAGTTCGAGGTTCGGGTTCGTTTCGGTAGCATTCGGGTTCGGTTCTTGTTGGTTTAGTGTTCGGATTAGGGTTTTTGGTTCAGTTTTGGTTAGGGTTAGGATTAAGATTAGGTTTAAGGTTACGGGTATGGTTAAGGTCGGTTACAAGCTAAAAGTCTGGTCAGGGTCAGGGTTATGGTTTAGGTTTAGGGTTAGTGTTAGGGCCAGGGTGTAGGGTTAGGGTTGGGTTACAAGCCAGGGTTTAGAATTAGAGTTAGGTTTAGGCTTAGGGTTTAGGGTTTATTTTAGTGTGTTGTTGGTTGGTTCGTTTCAAGGGAGTTGAGTTGGGTTAGGTTTAGGGTTTAGGGTTTAGAATTTAGGGTTAGGGTTGGTTAGTTTTAGGTTTAGGGTTAGGTTAGGGTTAGGGTTAGGGTTAGGGTTTGAGTTAGAGTTTTGCGTTGAGTGTTTGGATTGGGTTAGGGTTAGGGTTGGGTTACACGTTACGGTTCGGGTTAGGGTTAGGGTTTTGGTTAGAGTGTAGTGTGTGTTTTTTGGTTAGGTTATGGTTAAAGTTAGGTTTAGGGTTAGGGTAGTGTTAGGTTTAAGGTCAGGTTTTAGAAGCTAAGTTCTGGGTCAGGGTCAGGGTTAGGTGTTAGGGTAAGATCAGGGTTAGGGATTAGCATCAGGGTTAGGGTCAGAATCAGGGTCCGGGTCAGTGTCAGGGTCAGGCAGACTAAGTGTCAAGTCCGTGTCGGGGTCAGGGTTGAAAGCTATGTCAGGGTGACTGTCCACGGTCAGGGTCAATGTCAAGTTCAGGATCAGGCTCAGGTTTAGGATCAAGGTCAGGGTCAGGGTCAGGGTCAGTCTGGGTCAGGGATAGGGGTTAGGGTGAGGGTCAGGGTCACGGTTCCAAGATAGAGTCAGGTCATGGTCAGGATCGAGGTCGAGTCAGGGTGATGGTCAGGGTCAGATCAGGGTCAACTCAGCGTCAGGGTCATCATGGTCGGGTTAGAAGCTAGTTTCAGAGTCAGCCTCACGGTCATGGTCAAGGTGAAGTTCAGGATCAGGCTCAGGGTCCGTCAAGTTCATGGACGGGTTTGTAGGCTAGAGTCGTGTCAGAGTCAGGGTTAGGCGTTAGGGTAAAGGTCAGGTAAGCAGTTAGGGTCGGGGTTACGGTCAGGATCAGGGTCAGGGTCAGTGTCAGGGTCAGGGTTAGAAGGTAGGTCAAGGTCAGAGTCAGGATCAGGATCAGTTAGGGGTTAGAAGCTAGGGTCAATGGTCAGGTCAGGTCAGGTGCAAAATAGGCTCAGGGTCAGGGTCAGATAGGGTCAGGGTCAGTGTCAGTTTCAGGTTCAGGTTAGAAGCTAGAGTCAGGGTCAGGGTCATGGGGAAGTTCAGAGTCAGTGTCAGGGTCAGACTCAGGGTCAGGATCAGTGTCAAGAGTTAGAAGGCATTTTCGGGTCGGATTAGGGTCAGGGTCAGTATTAGAAGCTTAGGGTCAGGGTCAGGGTCAGGGTCAGGGTTAGAAGCTAGGCTTAGGGTTCGGGTTAGGGTTAGTGTAGTGTAGGGTTAGTAGTTTTAGTTAGGGTTTAGGTTTATAGGGTTAGGGTTAGGGTGTGTTAGGGTTAGGGTTGTGAGGTTAGGGTAGGGTTAGTTGAGTTAGGGTTAGGGTTAGGTTAGGGTTTTAGGGTTAGGGTTAGGGTTGAGGGTTAGGGTTAGGTTTAGGGTTAGGTTTAGGGTTAGGGGGTTGGGTTAGGGTTAGGAGTTAGGGGTTAGGGTTTATAGGTTAGGTTAGGGTTCCAGGGTAGGTTTAGGGGTCAGTGTCAGGTTTCAGTATAGGGTCAGTTTTCTAGGTGAGTTCCGGTCAGGGTCAGGGTTAAGTAGGGAACATTAGGGCCATGTCGGGTCAGAGCTAGGGTCAGATCAGTGGTCAGGTCAGGGTCAGTGTCCAGGGTTCAGGGTCGGATGTCCAGGTCGGGTTAGAAGCAGAAGTGAGTGTGTTTGGGTCATGGTCAGTGTCAGGGTCAGTGTTTGTGGTTACGGTCACTGTCAGGTCAACGTTAGAAGGTAGTGGCAGGGTCAGGGTCAGGTCAGGGTCAGTGGTCAGGTCAGTTTCAGAATCTCGCATCAGGGTCAAGGGTCAGGGTAAAAAGTTGGGTCAGGATCAGGGTTCAGAGTAAGTGTCAGGGTATAAGATAGGATCAGGTCAGGCTAGGATAAGTGTTAAAGCTAGGTCAGGGTCAGGGTCAAAGATAGGGTAGGGTTATGATAGGTTTAGTTTTTAGGTTCGGGAGGGGTTAAAGGTTGAGTCTGGGTCAGGGGAGGGTGAGGTTAGGTCAGGGTCAAGGGTCAGGGTCAGATTGGAAGCAAGGGTCAGGGTAGGTGTCAAGTTCAAGGTCAGGGTCAGGTCAAAGTCAGTTCAGAGTCAGGGATCAGGTTAGGGTCAGTTTCGGGTCAGGGTCAGGCAAAGGGGTTAGTGTTTGGGTGCATGGTTAGGTTTACGAGTTCGGGTATAGGGTTAGTGGCTAAAGTTAGGGTTGAGGGTTAGGTTTAGGCTAGGTTAGGTAGGGTTGGGTTGGGTTTAGGTTTAGGGTTAGGGTTAGGTTGAGAGTTTAGTGTTTTAGAGGGGTAGGGTGGGGTTAGGTTAGGATTAGGGTTAGGTTTAGGGTTAGGGTTTAGGGTTAGGTTTTTGGTTGAGTGATTAGGGTTAGGGTAAGTTAGGGGTTAGCATGCGGTTAGGGTTGGTTTTTAAGGGTTTGTGTTCGGTGTAGGTGTTGGTTTACAGTTTTGGGTTAGGGTAGGTTAAAGTTAGGTTTAGGGGTTAGGGTACGTAGGGTAATGTCAGGTACAGCGAAGTCTGGGTCAGGGTTCAGGGTTCGGTTAGGTAATGCAGTTTAAGTGCGTCGGTTGGTCGAGGGTAGTGTCAGTGGTGTCAGGGAGATTGAGTCACCCGTCCAGGTCAGTCTCAGGTCTGTTAGGCGTATCGAAGCTAGTGGTCCATGGTCAATACTCCCGCGTTCAGGGTCCGGGAATAAAATAAGGCTCAGGGTCATGGTCAGAAGATATGGTCACGGTCCAGTGGCAGGGCCAGGGTTTGAAGCTAGTGTCAAGGGTCAAGCGATCAGGAATGAGTTGAGGGTTAGGTTAGGGTAGGGTTATGAAGTGTAGGGTTAGGGTTAGTGCATTAAGGTCAGGGTTCGAACCGCTACTGTCTGGGTGGGTCAAGGGTTTAGGTCTTAGGGTTCAGGGTTAGTGTTTGGGTAAGATGTTGTGGTTGAGTGTTGACCTTATGGTTAGGGTTAGGTTTAGAACGGGTTTAGCGTTATGGTTGCGGAATTTAAAGGGTTTAGGGTTAAGGGTTTTCGTCGGGTTAGGGTTGTTTCGGGTTAGGGTTAGGGTCTGTTAGGTTTAGGGGTCGTGCGCCGGTTTTCAGTCGGTCATGGCTAGGGTTCAGGCCAGGTGATTCCTTTCGCGGGTCCAGGTTTAAGATAGGGACAGGTCAATGTCAGGGGTCAGAAGCTAGGGCAGGTCAGTGTCAGGGTCAGGGTCAGAGTCAGGGTCAGGGTGGTAGAAGCTAGAGTAGGTTTTGGGTCATTGGCAGTGGCAGCGTCCAGTGTTGTGTTCACCGGCACTGTCAGGATTCAACTTTAGAAGGTAGTGGCATGGTCCAGGGCAGTGTCCAGGGTCAGAGTCAGGTACAGTTGTAGAACTACCATCAGGGTCATGTCAGGGTAAAAGTTGTGTTCAGGAGAGTATGTTCAAGTAGTTGTCAGGGTATAAGATAGGATCACGGGTCGGCTTAGGTAAGTGTTAAAGCTATGGGTCAGGGTCAGGGTCAAAGTTGGGATGAGGTTACTGACTTAGTTTTGGGTTCACAGGTTCTGGGTTGGGTTAGTTGAGGTCTGGTCCAGGGTGAGTGAGGTGTAGGGTCAGGGTCAAGGTCAGGGTCAGAGTTGGAAGCTAAAGGTCAGGTTTGTGTCCAAGTTTAAGGTCATGGTCAGGGTCAAAGTCAAGTTCAGAGTCAGGGTCAGGTTTAGGTCAGTTGCAGGTCGGTCAAGGCAAAGGGGGGAGGTTTAGTGTTTGGGTTCATGGTTTAGGGTTTAGGAGTTTCGGGTTAGGTAGGGCAAGGTTTAACGGTTGAGGTTTAGGTGTTTACAGGCTAGGTTAGGTAAAGGTTAGGTTAGGGTTGAGGGTTAGGGTTGAGGGTTAGGTTGGGTTATTGTTGTAGGTTTGGGTTAGGATGTGTGTTAGGTTTAGGTTTTGGGTTAGGAGTTAGGGGTAGGTAGGGTTTGTGGGTTTGAGTGTTAGGGTTAGGGGTTAGGTTTTAGCAAGGGTTTAGGTGTAGGTTTGGTTAGGTTTGTGGTTAGATGTTGTGGTTAGGTTAGGTTAATTAGGGTTAGGGTTAGGATTAAGTAGGGTTCAGGGTTAGGGTTAGGGTTCGGGTTTGAGGGTTAGGGTTTTGGGTTTAGGGTTGGGTTCGGTTAGGAGTTAGGTTAGGGGTTCGGAGTTCGCTGGGTTTGGGTTAGGTTCGGAGCTGAGGTTTTGGTTTCGTTTTCTAGTTTTTGGCATCGC
>JALPQD010000360.1:2301898-2395640 GCA_023101885.1 Typhlomys cinereus | reverse complement strand
GGACTTTGGACTGGTTTACATGATGAATTACATTTATGATTTGCGTATCTTGAACCAACCTTGTGTGCCGGGATGAAGCCTACTTGGTCCCCGTGAATGATCTTTTTAATGTGTTTTTGAATCCGATTTGCTAAGACTTTGTTGAGAATCTTTGAGTCTGTGTTATCAGAGAGATCGGCCTATAGTTTTCTTTTTTAAGTGAATCTTTATTAGGTTATGGGACTAAGACGATATTAGCTTGATAGAAGGAATTGGTGGTGTTCCTTCCTTTGCTATTTTGTGGAACAGTTTAAGGAGTATTGGTGTTATTAACTCCTTCAATGTCTGATAGAGAGGGCTGGAGAGGTGGCTCAGGGGTTAAGCCTCCGCCTTGCAGGCGGAAGGTCCTGAGTTCAGGTCCCAGATCCCAATATAGATGCCAGGTGGAAGCGGGGGTGGCCTGCGCTTCTGGTCCTGGTAGGGTAGAGCCTGTGAATCCCGGAGCAGAAGGAGTGGAGACGTCCATAATGGTTCACGAATTCGTCCGTGTTCTACACATACACAGACACACACACAACACACACACACACGCGCGCGTACGTGCATGCGTGCCATACACCCACATGCACACAGTTGAATAAATAATATAATAATAATAATAATTTAGAACTCTGTGCTGAATCCATCTGGTCCAGGACATTTTTTGGTGGGAAGATCTGAAATTACTTCTTCAATTTCCTTATGTTATAGGACTATTTAAATAATTCACAACTTCCTGATTCAATTTAGGTAAGTTGTGTTTACTTAGAAAGTCATTCATCTCTTTTGTGTTGTCAAACTTTACAGAGTATAATTTTTTGAAATATGATGTTATAATTCTCTGAATTTCTTGGGTATCAGTAGTGATAACTCCATGTTCATTTCTAATTTTTTATTTTGGGTTATCTCTCTCTTGCTTTGGTTAATTTAGCTAGGGGTGTATCAATCTTATTGATTTTTTCAAATAACCAGCTTTTTGACAGGTTGATTTTTTCTATTGTTTTCTTAATCTCAATTTCAGATATTTCTCCCCTTATTTTGCTAATCTCCTCTCTTCTACTACATTTGGGATCAGATTGCTCTAGTTTCTCTAAAGCTTTAAACTGCATTGTTACGTTGTTCATTTCTGATATTTCCATTTTTTTTTTGATGTAGGCATTAAGAGCTATGAACTTACCTCTTAGGACAGCTTTCATTGTGTCCCAGAGATTTTGGTAAGTTGTATTTTCATTATCATTCGCTTTCAGGAAATCTTGAATTTCCTTTTTAATTTCTTCCTGAATCCAGTTCTCATTAGGCATCATAGTGTTAAGTTTCCAGGAGTTAGTGCATTTTCTGTTGCTTGTTGTGTTGTGGATGTCCAACTTAGGCCATGGGGTCTGATAGGGCACAGGTTACAATTTCAACTTTTTTGTATATGTGTAGATTCTTTTTGTGGCCCAGTATGTGATCTATTTTGGAGAAAGTTCTGTGTGCTGCTAAGAAAAATGTGTATTCTTTGGTCTGTGGGTGAAAAGTTCGATAGAGATCTGTGAGGTCCATTTCTTTAAGGGTTTGAATAAGGTCCAAATGTCTCTGTTAAGCTTTTGACCTGTTGATCTATCCCATGTTGAGAGGGCGGTGTTGAAGTCCCCAAGAATTATTGTTTGGGGGTTGATTTCTTGCTTTAGATGCTGTAGGGTTTTCTTAATGAATGTGGAGGTGCCCGTATTGGGTGCAGATATGTTCAGTATTGTGAAGTGTTCCTGGTAAGTTGTACCTGTGACTAAAATGTAGTATCCATCCTTGTCTCTTATAATTTTCTTTGGTTTGAAGTCCACTTTGTCTGACAGCATAATGGCTACCCCTGCCTTTGTTTGCTTCCATTAGCTTGTAGAATTGTTGACCAGCCTTTTATTTTAGGGCATGCCTATCTTTTGTGGTGAGATGGGTTTCCTGCAGGCAGCAGATTGATGGATTGTGATTTTTAATCCAAACTTGTAATCTGTGTCTCTTGATCGGTGAGTTAATTCCATTTACATTTAGTGTTATAATGGAGAAACTATTTTTAATTCCAGACATTTATTATGTTTAGTAATTTTATAAGTATATTGCTTCCTGTTAATGGTGTTATACTTGCATTCTGTTCTCCTGGATATGCCTGTTTTTTCTTCAAGCTTGAGTATCATTTAGCATTTTTGAAGGCCTGGTTTGGTGGACTTGTATCCCTTCAAGTTGTCTTTGTGCTGGAAGATTTTTCTTTCTCCCTCGATCATGACTGATAGTTTTGCTGGGTGAATCATCCTGGGTTGACATTTTTGCTCATTCAATACTTGTATGTCTCTCCAAGCTCTTCTTGCTTTTACTGTTTCGACCAGGAAGTCATTTGTTATTTTATTAGGTTTACCTTTGAAAGTGACTTGTTTTTTCTCCCTTGAAGATCTCAGCACCAGTTCTTTATCTTGAATGTGGAGTGTTTTGACTGTTATTTGCCATGGCGATTTTCTATTTTCGTATATCTGTTTGGGATGCGGAATGCCTCTTGTATATGGATGGGCCTCTCTTTTATTAGATGAGGAAAGTTTTCCTTGATGATCGTTTGAAAAATTTCCTCAGGGGTGGTATTTTGAGATTCTTGCTCTGGTATTATGAATACACATGTTAGGCTTCTTCAGGGTGTCCCATATCTCCTGAATATTTCTCTCAAGTATCTTTTTGGCTTTAACAACCTCTTCCATTGAGCTGGTTAATACTCCCACTTTATCTTCAAGGTCTGAAATTCTGTTTTCTGCTTATGTTCTGCTGATAAGACTCTCTGTGGAGTTCTGGGTTGAAGATAACTTGTCTTGTAGCTCAGTTTTAAATTCTGCTTGAGTCTGCTTTAACTGCTCTATGCCAGTTTTTGTTTCTTGCACTGTTTTTCTCAACTCCTCCAAGTGTCTGCTGTGTTCCTCTTCAAAGGGATTGATTCTATTATTCAATTCCTCTCGGATTTCCTCTTTCATAGTATTGAACATGGTAATGATCATATTTTGAAGGTTGTTATCCTGGGTCAGGCTTTGTCCATTTTCCGTGGGTTTGTTCTGGTTGGTATCTAACATTATCGGATTAATTCCTTCAGTGGGAGATTTGTTTACTTGAGTGTTGTTTCTCCTGGATTTGCACGTTGACTTTGGCATTGTCGTTTTAACTCTTAAGATCTTTCAATTTCTGTGCGTTTTTCACTAAATTGAATTATTTGGCCTGGGGTTTTGGGGGTGGGCGGAGATGAAGCTTACCTAGGTTGAGGTGAGTCCAGCCTGGACCCCGCTCGTCCTGGGTGGTGGAGTGGGGGAAGGGAGGATTGGGCTTCGGCGGGGTGCTATTTAACCTGGGGGAGCTGGGGTGGGCCCAGGCGCAGGGGGGTGTCCTCCTCCTCCCAGGCCCTGCCAGGCAGCTCCGGCTGGATGGTGGGAGGACCTGGGTCCCTTGGACGGCCTGGGGTTCTGGGGGTGGGCGCGGAGGGAGCTTACCTAGGTCAGGAGGTGTGGCCCGGCTGGACTCCACAGGTCCCAGGCGGCAGAGTGGAGGGAAGGACTTTTACTTTTCCATTGAGAAGTCATTTGTTATATTGTAATAGGTTTACCTTTAAAAGGGACTTGTTTTTTTTTTTTTCCCCTTGAAGCTCTCAGCACCTTTTCTTTCTCTTGAATGTGGAGTGTTTTAACTAGTATTTGCCGTGGCGATTTTCTATTTTGGTTATATCTGGTGTATGGAATGCCTCTTGTATTTGGATGGGCCTCTCAATCTTTAGATGAGGGACATTTTGATTTATGATGGTTTGAAAAATTTCCTCAAGTGTGGTCTTTTGGGAATCTTGCTCTGATATTCCATGAATGCACATGTTAGGCGACTTCAGGATGTCTCATAACTCTTGAATATTCCTCTCAAGTATGTTTTTTGCTTTAACAACCTCTTACATTGAGCTGTTTAGTACTTCCACTTTGTTTTCAAGATCTGAAATTCTATATTCCTCCTTAGTTCTGCTGATATGACTCTCTGTTGAGTTCTGGTTTGAGGATAATTTCTTTTGTAGTTCAATTTTAAACTCTGCCTGGGACTGTTTTACCTGCCTATGCCTATTTTTGTTTCTTGAACTGTTTTTCTCAACTCCTCCAAGTATCTGTTGTGTTCCTCTTCAAATGATTGATGTGGTTATTTAATTCCTCTTGGATTTCCTTTTTTGTAGTATTGATCATGGTAATGATCATGCTTTGAAATTCATTATCATGGGCCTGGCTATCTTGGATATTTTCTGTGAATTTGTTCTCGTTGGAATCTGTCTCTATGGGGTTAATTTTTTCAGTGGGAGATTTATTTTCTTGGGTTTTGTTTCTCATGGATCTACACTTTTACCAGGGCATTGTTGTTTTGTCTCTTAAGTCTTTTCAGTCTCTATGTGTTTTTGACTGAACTGAATTAGTTGTGTCACTACTCTCTGGCAGTTATTACTAGTGATTGCCTTGGAGTTTGGTGTGTTTGTTGTTATTGTTATTTCCTAGATGAGGCTATTAGACTGTTAGTATATCAATTAAGTCAGGTTTAGGAGACAGGGGCTGAGTGGTACAGTCCCTGAAGTAGTATATGTTTTGGGGGTGGGTATATGTAAAAGTTAATCTACCGTGATTAATAATTGGAAGGAGCCAGATGGTAAAAAGTGGTTTAATTATCTTTGGGCTGGATGTGAAAAATCTCTTCGATGTGATAGGATGATTTTAGAGGACTTCAGATGTATGACCTTTGTCCCCTAGAGCTTTGCTTCGGTTTTCTTTGGATTCTGTTGAATTCTGGGAAGCAGGGTGCCCTCGTTGGACCATGGGGCATGGCCTAATGTTGCACCCAAGTTCTGGACCTTGGGAGTTGCTCAGGCTGGATAGTTGGTGGGGCTGGGGAGGGTGGGTGTTCTGGGTGTTAGTGAGAAACACATGGGAAGCAGGGTGCCTTACCTGGACCTTGATTGAGGAAGCAATCAAGCATTCTGGGTGGGCAGAAGGGGAAGGGCTGAGGAAGATCGGCTTCAACTGGGACGTAGGGCGCCTATGGTGCCACCCAAACCCTAGGCAACTTGGGCGCTGCTCAGGCTGGATGGTTGAAAGGGCTGGGAGGAGTAGGTGACCCAGATGCTGGTGGGAAGTACCTGGGAAGCAGGGTGCCTTACCTGGATCATGAGCAAGGGAGTGATGGAGCACTCCAGTTGGGCAGAAAGGGGTCATGTGAGGCATTTTTTAAAGATGTTTCTTAGACATTTCAATTTTGTCCCTTGAAATCTTTCTTTTGAGTTCTTAGGCCCAATTTTTAATTGGACATTTATCTCTTTGGTGTTTAATTTTATAAGTTCTTTGTACATTCTGGATAATAAAGCTCTGACAGATATGTAGTTAGCAAAGATTTTCTCCCAGTTTGTGGCGTGCCTTTTTGCTCAGTTTACAATCTCCTTAACTGAACAGAATTTCTTTAATTTCATAAGATCCCACTTGGTGAGTGTTGGTTCTAGTGACTGTGCTGTTGGATTTGTGTTTAGGAACTGTTGGCCTTGCCCAATCAGTTTCATGTGGGTATTCCCCACACTTTCAACAAGGGTTTTTGTAGCCTCTAGCCTAATATTACAGTTCTTGATCCAGTTGGAATTAATTTTTTTATGCACGGTCATAAGTATAGGTCCAGTTTTAATCTTAGAAATGGGGATATTCACTTATGTAAGCACCATTTGTTGAAGATGCTTCTTTTTCCATTGAATTTTTGATCTTTTTGTCAAAGATCAAATGGTATAACTGTGTGGGCTTACATCTGGGACTTCAACCTTATCCATTGATCTACTTGTCTATTTTGGAGACAAAACCAGGCTGTTTTTGATTATTGTGGATTTGTAGTGTAGATGAAGGTTTGTTAAAGTGATACTGCCAGCAGTGTTTTTGTCACTCAGGATTGTTTTTGATATTCTGGGCCTTTTGTGAGTCCATATTAATTTTGAGATTGTTTTGTTAATTTTGTTAAGGAATATATATCCAGAACCAGACCATACAAATCTCTCCCCATCCTAAAACTCAGGGAACTTTATGGAAGAGAGGGTGGCAATATGTAAGAGCCTAAAGATGGGGAGGGCCAATGACATACAAGATTCTCCACACAAGTCAATTCTATAGCAGCCATGATATAGCCACAATGTGATTGGACCTTGTCTGACCTGCACTATGGCTGACATGTCAAAAAAACCCCAAAATCTAGCATAGATCACAGGGGAGAAGGCTTCAGGCAACTAGCGTCCCTTAGAGCCAGGGGTTAACAGTCATAATAGAGTTCCCAACTAGCAGTCAGCCAAGAAGGGCCCACAAGCTATGCCACTGAGTCCTGAATCCTCACTAGTGTAGACTACTAAGAAGGCAATTCTGTGCCCTCATAGATGTGCTCCTGGATAATGGGAGAGAGAGAAAGCAGGAAGCACAAAGAGAGGAGGAGGGAAGGAAAGAAGGTGAGAGGGGGGAGTAGAGTGGGCAGGGTTGAGAATTGTTAATGGGTGGAACTGTTGCAGTGTGGGGCACAGCAGCACTGACCATTGTGGTGGCCCAGCCAGGGCTATTCTCAGGACATGAAAGGGGTGAGTTCAATGATGCCACTAAGAGACAGAGACAGGCATAGGAGACATGTGGGGAAAGATGGTGTCTACTTTATTGTGCAAGGAACAAAGGCTTATGTAGGAAAAGCGGCCAATCCTGCCACTGTCATGTTACACAGGTGGCCCTTTCATGGGCTGACCAGACCACAAGTTCTGGACTGCCATACTAAAGCCATTTTATCAACAGGGAAATTGCATAGCGACACTGGGAGTTTGGCTGGGAGTGGGCAAACCCCAATTAAGTGTGCTTAACGAGCTTGTGAATAGAGTGCCTTTGCTCACTCTACAGCCTGGCCACAGCACTCACAAATCCTGGACTCCATGCTCACCTACAGGGGACAAGAAGAGAGAAGGGAGGGGGAAGGAAAAGAAGGGGTTTTCTATTGAGCTTGTATAACTAGGCAAAAAAAATAAAAATTGGGGATGTCAGGGAGGCAGCAGAAAGCAGGAGTGGATGCCATCTGCTTTGGATGGATATTGCTCCAGGGATGGCAGTGTTGCTAGCCAGAAAACTGGAGGCACAGGAACGAGCTAATACTCAGGAAGCATGGTCCAGGCCAAAGGAAGGGCATGTGCAAAGGCCCACGAGGCTAGACTGTGGCCCAAATGTTGGAAGAACATGAACGTGCATGGTTGGAGCAGTTGGTGGGGCAAGTCATATCACGAGGGCCATCTGAAGCACTGGGAGGACTTTGTGGGTTGGTTGGAGAGAGCTAATAGCCCTGGGGGGCAGTGGGCAGAGAAAACCAAATCCAAACTCCACAAAGGTAGCCTGATTGCATTGCTCACTGTTGCCATCTGGTGGCGGCATGGGGAACAGCCCGCAGAGAATGAAACTATCTCTAGTTACAAAGAGCTGTGCTGGTCACACAAAGCCAGCTGCTTCCTACTGGGCCTGAGGTGTAGACAGGGGTCAGGCAAGACAGCACTGGACTTACAAGGAAGAAGTCATGCAGGACTCACTGTTGCAGTCTGCCGGCATGGTTGCTGATAAATGACCAGAACACAGCTTAAGGGAACAAGGAGTTTACTTTCTTACGACAGTCCGGTTACAGTTCATAGTCTCATAGACAGGAGAGCACACACCAACACCAGGGCAGAGGGAACTGGCCACCATAACGGCTGAGAGATGGACAATCCTTACTTGCCAGAGCAGCATGTCTGGCCAAGTATACAGAAGGATGCCCACTCTCTCAACCAGCTCTCTCTGATTTATCCAGGGCCTAATCCCACCCACCATGGGCTGGGTCTTCCCCAGCAGCCAGACAATCTCCTTCAGGTTTGCTCTGGGCTTAACTCAACCATCAACTCTCTACAACTGTGTCCATAGCTCAAACCCTCAAGAGTCAAGTTGACACCTGTGCTTAACTATGACACTCACCAACCCATGGAGATTGTTAGCAGCCAGCAAAACTTGGGGATGAGGTGGAGGTCTGGGGCTCTCTGATGTTGGTGGGGAACCTCTGACCATAGTTATAAGAGAAAAAATCTGGAATTGGGGTTGTAGTTCAGAGTAGAAAAGTTCTGGGTTCCAGAAAGTGGAAGATGGGGAAACGGAGAAAGATGAATGGATAGGGATGAAGGATGAGTAAAAGAGGAGGAAGAGAAGAAGAAGGAGAGGGAGGAGAGGAGATCGAAGAGGTCCAAGATGAGGGGCTGAAGGAGGCCGCGATGGAGGAGGAGGCCATTGCAGGAGGAAGCGAGTGGGAGAGGGAGGAGGGCAATTGAGGAAGAGAGAAAGGAGGAGGACAAGGAGGCAAGGGAAGAAAGGAGGGAGGACAGGAGAAGAGGAGGAGAAGATGGAAAAGGCAGAAGACGAGGAGGATTGAGGCGAAGCGGAGATGAAAGAGAAGAGAAGAAGGCGGCAGGAAAGAGGAAGAGAAGGAGGAGGAGGAGAAACAGAGATGGGTCCCTGTGCTCTTAAAGACACACCCAAACTAGATTCGCCAGGGGTTACAAGATGACTTGGATGTTAAGGACTCTGTCACTAACAGAAGAGTCCTGATATAACCATCCCACGTACCACATAAAAATACAAGTCCGAAATGTCAGTGGGCTGCACTTCGGTCCTGGAAGGTGGCACCTGGAGAATCTGAGAGCAAAGCAAAAAGGAGGTAGAAGTAATCTAGGATAATTCTTGAGTCACCCTTGATCTTCCACAGAGATACACGTTGCCCTCTGATGCACACACACACACACACACACACACACACACACACACACAAGAAAAAGATGGACTATCCAGGGGCAAATGGATCAATGTGAGGAGTCATGATTAGAAGAGTGCTGAAGCAGGTGCGAAGCCCTGGCATCCATCCCCAGCACCACACACACAACTCAGAGGCACATGGTCAAAAGTCATCCTCAGCTACATAAGTTCAAAGGTCGTCCTCAGCTATGTAGGTTCAGAGCCAGTTTGGGCTTCCTGGAGCAAGGCAGGGTGGAGTTTTGTGGTGAAAGGCCAAAAGGGAGGAGGAGGCACATGGAGGAAATGGGTGCTGCCACCTGTCAGAGGGAAGGCATTGCCAGGGGTGGGGGTCAAGGACATTCTGCAGGACCCTGTTTGTGATAGGCTTAACAGTTGCCCTATGAGTGCTTGACAGAGTTGTCTGGAGTCTAAGAGGAGGCAAACCCCAAAAAGGACCATGGGAGAGTAGACATTCCCTTGGAATTGATGGTGGAGAAAGGCCAGGGAGCAAACATGTGTGTTCTATAGATGAAATGTGTGTGTATGTGTGATGTCTAGTTGAAGATCCAGGGGCAGTGATACTGGGGAGCCCTAGAAGTTTTGGGAAGATTCAAGTTAGCCACAGAGTTTAGTGAAACTCCTTTATCCCTCCATGGCAGGATCATCTACACTATGATCTTTGACTCCATCAAGAACTCTGGTCCCCTTCCCCCACCCACCCAGTATGCCCGCAGTCCAGCCAGCATGCACTGCGCCCTAGGAAACCCACTAGTCCCAGTTCCTCCTGCCAGTTTGAGCAGGCGTTGCACCAGGCCAGGGAGGACCCCTGGGCCACTCCCCAGCTCTATAGGGAAATTGCACTCACCACCAGCACCTTTGTCCTTCCCCCACCCACCTGGGTCCCACGCAGTCCAGCTAAGACACACTGTACCCTAGGTAAGCAACCCCTGCTCACCCCCAAACCCCAGGAACCCAATAGTCCCAGCTCCTCCCACCAGCCAATCAGAGCAGGTGCTGCCGCAGGTTGGGGAAGACATCTGGACCGCTCCCCAGCTACCAGTCCCAGCTCCTCCCACCAACCAGTCAGAGCAAGTGCCACTCCAGGCCAAATAATTCAGTTCAGTCAAGAACATGAAGGAATTGAAAGAAGGTCTTAAGAGATAAAACAACAATGCCCAAGTCAAAGTGCAAATCCATAAGAAACAAGACCCAAGATAACAAATCACCCACTGAAGGAATTAGCCCCATAATGGTAGATTCCAACCAGAACAAATTAATAGAAAATAGCCAATAAAGCCTGACCAAAGATAAGGACATTCAAAACGTGTTCATCATCATGATCAATATTATGAAAGAGAAAATCCAGGAGGAGTTAAATAACCACATCAACCACTTTGAAGAGGAACACAACAGACAACTGGAAGAGTTGGGAAAAACAGTTAAGAAATAAAAATAGGCATAGAGCAGTTAAAACAGACTCAAGTGGAGTTTAAAACTGAACTGGAAGACAAGTTTTCTTCAAACCAGAACTCAACAGAGCGTCTTATCAGCAGAACTAACTAAGAACAAAATAGAAGTTCAGACCTTGAAGACAAAGTGGGAGAATTAAGCAGCTCAATGGAAGAGGTTGTTAAAGACAAAAAGATACTTGAAAGAAATATTCAAGAGTTATGGGCCACCCTGCAGAAGCTTAACATGCATTTTCATGGAATATCAGAGCAAAAATCCCAAAATATCACACTTAAGGAAATTTTTCAAACTATCATCAAGGAAAATTTTACTCATCTAAAAAAGAGAGGCCCATCCATGTACAAGAGGCATTTTGAACCCCCCAAAAATATGACCAAAATAGACACTCACCACGGCAAATAATAATTAAAACACTCCATATTCAAGACAAAGAAATAGTGCTGAGAGCTTCAAGGGGGAAAAAAAAAAAGAAGTCAATTTTAAAGGTAAACCTATTAAAATAACAAATGACTTCTCAATGGAAACACTAAAAGCAAGAAGAGCTTGGAGAGACGTACTTCAAGTATTGAATGAGCAAAAATGTCAACCCAGGCTGATATACCCATCAAAATTGTCCATCATGATCAAGGGAGAAAGAAAAATCTTCCAGCACAAAGACAACTTGAAGGGATACATGTCCACCAAACGAGGCTTTAAAAAAATTATAAAAATGATACTCAAGCTTGAAGAAAAAATCAAGCATATTCAGGAGGACAGAAGAGAAGTATAATACCACCAAAATGTAAAATGAAACAATACACTTACAAAGCCACTAAACATAAATGTCTGGAATTAAAAATAATTAATTCATTATAACATTAAATGTTAATGGAATTAACTCACTGATCAAGAGACAGAGATTACAAACTTGGATTAAAAATCAAATTCCATCAATCTGCTGCCTGCAGGAACCCATCTCACCAAAAAAGATAGGCACATCCTAAAAATAAAAGGCTGTTCAAAAATTCTGCAAGATAATGGAACCAGAAAACAGGCAGGGGTAGCCATTATGCTATTGGACAAAGTGGACTTCAAACCAAAAAAAATCATAAGAGACACAGATGCATACTACATTTTAGTCACAGCTACAACTCACCAGGAAGACTTCACAATACTGAACATATATGCACCCAATATGTGGGCACCCCCCACATTCATTAATCAAACCGTACAGCATCTAAAGCAAGAAATCAACCCCAAAATGATAATTCTTGGGGATTTGAATACCGCCCTCTCAAACATGGAATAGATCAACAGGTAAAAATCTTAACGGAGACACTTGGAGCTTAATCAAACCGTTACTGAAATGGACCTTACATACCTCTATCCAACTATTCATCCACGCACCATAGAATTCACATTTTTCTCAGTAGCACATGGAACTGTCTCCACAATAGATCACATATTGGGCCACAAAACGAATCTCCACATATACAGGAAAGTTGAAATTCTAGCCTGTACTCTCTCAGACCACCATGATATAAATGGAAACATCAGAAATAAATAACTTAACAATGCATCTTAAAGCTTTAGAGACACTAGAGCAATCCAATCCCAAAAACAATAGAAGAGAGGAGATAAGCAAAATAAGGGGAAAAACATCCAAAATCGACATTGGTAAAATGATACATAAAATCAACCAGTCAAAAAGCTGGTTCTTTGAAAAAATAAATCAGATTGATACACCCATAGTATATTAACCAAAAGCAAGAGAGAGAAAACCCAAATTAACATTAGAAATGAAAATGGAGTTATCACTACTGATATCCAAAAAATCCAGAGAATTATAACTGGGCCCATACTTGACACCATGTACAATAATTAATTCCAAATGGATCAAGGACATTGATATAAGGCCAGAGACTATAAAAATTTTAGTTGAAAGGTCAGGGACCACCCTTGAGCTGTTCGTGCTAGTCTAGTATTTCCTAAATGTACATCCAATTACCACAGTCACTACAACCAACACTCAACGTATGGGATCTTGGGGAATTAAAGAGATTCTGTTCAGATAGAGATTGTAACTCGAGCACAAAGGCAACCCACAAAATGGAAGAAAATCTTCACTAACCACATATCTAATAGAGCTCTATTATCCAGAGTGCACCAAGAACTTAGAAAACTAAACACCAAGGAAACAAATGGTCCACTTAAAAAATGGGCCTTGGAACTTAAAAGAAACTTTACCAGGGATGAAATTAAAATGTCAAACAAAAATCTTAGAAAATATTCAACATCCTTAGCCATCAGAGAATTGCAAATCAAAACTTCCCTGAGATATCATCTCACCCCGGTCAGGATGGAAAAATCCACAATACAAACAACACCAAATTCTGGAGAGGATGAGCAATTCTTAAAAAGTTAAAGATTGAAATGCCATATGACACTGCTATTCTACTTTTGGGAATAATCCACCATACAGCAAAAATTCACCTCGATAGCACAAGCACGACCATGTTTGGCATTGTTTACAATAGCAAGTCATGGAACCAACCAAAATGTGCAACATTTGACGAGTGGATAAGGAAAATGTGGTTCATTTATACAATGGAATACTACTCAGCCATCAAAAATGATGAATTAATGCAATTTGTTGGAAAATGGATGAAATTAGAAACAATTCTGTAGAGTGAAGTATCCCTGACACAGAAAATTAAGTGCCATATGTACTCCCTAATAGGTGGATACTAGTACCAAACCCACGTAGAGATACTCAAAGATAAACCTCTGTAATACCTACAGTAATTGCAAAGATTATAATCAGGAGGGATTGGGAATGAGAGCCCCACCAGAAACAAGGATAGAGGGGATCATGTTACAGCAGAGAAAATAGGCCACCATCAAGAACTGCAAGTAAGTAATGAGACATCTGGTTAAATTCACAGACTTTCCTTCCTGATCATTTGCAACTGATGGGGTATGATCTTACCAGAATGGAGGAAATATAGTCTGGCAGATAGAAAGTAACCATTTGGCAATGGGAGACTTACCCCCATCACCACGGTCTCCTACTTTAATTCTATCTACCTTTGAATATATGCTTATAATAAGACTCTAATTTAACAGCTTTTTATCTCTGGCAAAGGGGTGACATCCAATACCCATCAGGATGGAGACAAGGGCATTGCAGGAGCAGCAAAACTGAAAAAAAAAAAAACAACAAACCATTATTCAGAACATCAGAGACTATATCAACCACTTGGAACAGGCCAGCCTAAACTTTCCCCATCCTGAAGCTCAGGAAAATTTGTGGAAGAGGGGCGGTAACATTGTAAGAGCCTAAAGATGGGGAGGAGCAATTATATGAAAGATACTATAAACAAGTTAGGACTGAAGCAATCATAATAGGACTTGCATGACCAGAGCAATGACCAACACATTATTGACTCCTCAAAGTCTAGCATGGACTAAGGCACTAGGATCCTTAGAAGCTAGGAATTAACAGCCACAATATTGCTCCTATACTTAAGGGGAACACAAGAAAGAGTTCTAGGCAATGCTACTGAGTTCTTACACCTCATCAGAGAGGAAGACCCAGAGGAAAGTTTGACATGCACATTAAAGGATGCTCACGGGATGGGGGGGAGGCACTGGGAGTTAGGGAGGGAGGGGGAAAAGGAAGGGGAAAAAGGGGAAGGTTAAGAGGGTCTAGCAAGGGGTGGCAGAAGGGAAGGGACCGGGGTACCTATTAAGTTAGTATGAGCAGAAATAAATAAATAGATGAATGGGAAAAAAAAGAACTCTGGCCCCTTCTTTGTCTACTACTTCTTCAGTACACTCCTGATAACCCTCCAGGTGTTGCTTGTATACTGGTTCTGCCTCATCCTGCATGTGCCCTGTGGTTTCATGAAATCAGGTCACATAGGGAGCCCCCCCTGTGGTCAGCTAATGGGCATCTCTCCCTCCCAGTCACAAGCCTTTACTTGACATTCATGACATCTTGCCTTAATGAAATAGTGGAAGAAGGGAGGAGGTCTATGCCAGATCACAGTTCCAGGGTGTGTGTGTGTGTGTGTGTGTGTGTGTGTGTGTGTGTGTGTGTGAGTCCATCATGGCAGAACAAATGCATCACATGCACAGCAAGAGCAGAAAGCCATGTGATGTGGTTTGAATGTGAGTTGCCTGCCACGAGCTTGTGCATTGGAATCCTTGGCCATTGTGAATCTTTGGGAAGGCCCTGGATCCTTTAGTCTGTGGTTTGCTGGAGGAAGGAATGTCACAGAGGGTGGATCTTGAGCCTGGTGAGCCCCGTCCTACTTCCTCTAGTAGTCTGCTCTAGCACCCTGCAGAGGGCTCTCTCAGCCTCCATGAGGACAGATGAGACTTGAGCTGCCTCCATTTTCTGCTATACATTGTTCTGGACTATGTCTCCCCTTGGAACTGTGAGCCAAATAAATCTCCCTTTCTCCACTTAATTTGCTTGTGCTTGAGTGTCATCTCACAGCAGCAAAGGGAGAAACTGCAGTGCCATGGGGGCACATGTGCATATATGGTAGCTGTGTCCATTGTCGTTTAATTACAGACACCCTACCTATGGAATGGCCTCACCCCTATAAAGGCTGGGGGGGCAGTAGCTCTTCTTTATTACTGTGAGACAATGTTCATACTCAAGGGAGAAGGGAGGAGTTATTAAGACTTATGGTTCCAGAGAGGATATATAAATATATATATATATATATTCCAATATGGTGGGAATTCCATAACAAAAGGATGGCCTGGATGTGGAATCAGGAGAATGATTAAGGTCACCACAGCCATCAGGAGACAGAGAGAAGAAGCAAGAGAGGGCTGCCAATCCTCAAGGCGGGCCCCTGTTGCCAGGCCTTACTCCAGCCAAGCTCCAACACTCATGTATACTATACCCTCCCCAAACACCATCACAAGCTAATAATGCAAACCCATGTGCCTTTGTGGAGTTGGGGAAGGGAGTAACTCATATTGAAACCTTGACAGCTTGGTCTTCCCACATCAATTACTCAAATAAGATCATCATTCATTGGCGTGCCCAGGATCCCAGCTGTATAAATTCCTCAGCACCCCTTGCCTCCCACTTTACTGGTACCAAAAACAACTTGGTCTTTGGATGTAGTGATAAGTCCTTGGCACAAATGATTTAGTGGAACAAAGGGTTTACTATGCTCCTGGATGCAGGTCACATAGTATATTATCAGGAATTGATGGAATGGTCAATACCATATCCTCAGGAAGCACTGATAGAAGGGCATGCTTTCTGGTTTGCCATACTGCCAAATCTCTGTTTTATCCATTTGTCCAGGGAATGATACCCACCTGTTGTGGGGTGGGTCTCTGCCCATCAGTTAGACAATCTCTATAGGTTTCCCCAGGGACATAGGTGTCTGGGTGTCAGTAACTACCCATCACATACTCCAAGCTCCTCCTCCTGCTCTGAGCTCTTCCTCCCTCAGCATATCTACAGATGAGAAAGGATGTTCATAGCGATGTGGACAAATCAGACTCCAGTGATGGTATGTCCTCTAAAGAAGGTTCACAGCTGAAGAACAAGATGGTGCAAGAGTCATAGGCAGCTACCATCAACAGCTGCCGAGGCCGGGCACCCGGGCACCTGCCAATGGACATGTCTCAGCCACGTAGCTGAAGAATGGCAGTGAAGGGCTGCCCCCAGCATCATAGAGCTTTGTGGATGGCTGGACTGGAGACCCTTCAGAGAGGTCCTACCCCAGGGTGGGCAGAGGGCTGATGATTTTTTCCATCCCTTCCCTACCTTTCTACCCCCTCTTTATTGCCTAACATCCCTTTCACCCTCTGGGAACCTGGACAAGAGTTTGAAGGAGCAATGGGACTCTACAGCTGGCCAGAGCCCCCTCCAGGCTATAGCCTTGAGGCTGCAGGGAACCCTTGCTCAAATGTCCAATAAAATTTGAAGAGAGAGCAATTCTCTTCCACCTTCCCTTCCACCTCCTCCTCCTTCCCTGGAGACTCAGACCCAGCCAGGCTGAAACTACTCCCATACCAAGCCACTTCCTCCTACTTTGAATAAGGAGTTAGCAACAGCCCTGGCTTACAGGCAAGAAGTTGCTGACAAGGTACAACAATAACATGCAGATTGCACGCAGGAAGGTAGAAGAGAGAGACCTTTATCTTTTCTTGTAGACCTTTGTTAAAAATCAAGTCAACTCAACCCCGCGCCCTAGCTGGTGAGTACCCCCCCTCCCCGCGCACCACCCACCAGGCCCCCAGGTCGGCCCACAGGGACTCGGCTCCGACTCCCACCATCCAGCCGGAGCCGCGCGTGCGGGGCCGAGGGACGAGGAGGACCTCCCCCTGCGCCCGGGCCCCGCCCCAGCTGCCCTCCAGTTAAATAGCTCCATGCCGTCGCCCCCATCCCCCCTTTTGCACTCCAACCCGCTCCGCCGGTCGGGATGCGCGCCCGCCTCCAGCCGGGCCGCAACCCCGCGCCCTAGCTGGTGAGTACCCCCCCTCGCACCGCCCACCAGGACCCCAGGTCGGCCCACAGGGACCCGGCTCCGATTCCCACCATCCAGCAGGAGCCGCGCGCCCGGGCCAAGGGACGAGGAGGACCTCCCCCTGCGCCCGGGCCCCGCCCCAGCTGCCCTCGGGTTAAATAGCTCCTCGCGGTCGCCCCCATCCCCCCTTTTGCACCCCACCCCGCTCCACCCGTCTGGACGAGCGCGCGGTCCAGCCGGGCCTCACCCCACCACCTAGGTAAGTGTCTGCCCGCCCTGCCCACCAGGACCCCAGGCCAAATAATTCAGTTTAGTGAAATTGAGAGATCTTAAGAGTTAAAATGACAATGCCAAAGTCAAAGTGCAAATCCATGAGAAGCAACACTCAAGTAAACAAATTTCCCACTGAAGAAATTAATCCCATAATGTTAGACTTCAACAAGAACAAACCCACGGAAAAAGGCCAAGAAAGCCCCACCCAGGATAAAGACTTTCAAAATATGATCATTACCATGTTCAATACTATGACAGAGGAAATCCGGGAGGAATTACATAATCAAATCAATCGCTTTGAGGGAACACAACAGACATCTGGAGGAGTTGAGAAAAACAGTGCAAGAAACAAAAAGTGGCATAGAGCAGTTAAAACAAACTCAAGCAGAGTTTAAAACTGAGCTAAAAGACAAGTTATCTTCAACCCAGAATGCCACAGAGAGTCTTATCAACAGAACTAACGAAGGAGAAAACAGAATTTCAGACCTTGAAGATAAAGTGGGAGTAATAACCAGCTCAATGGAAGAGGTTGTTAAAGCCAAAAAGATACTTGAGAGAAATATCCAAGAGATATGGGACACCCTGAAAAAGCCTAACATGCGTATTCATGGAATACCAGAGCAAGAATCTCAAAATACCACCCCTGAGGAAAGTTTTCAAACGATCATCAAGGAAAACTTTCCTCATCTAAAAAAAGAGAGGCCCATCCATATACAACAGGTATTCCGCACCCCAAACAGATACGACCAAAATAGAAGCACGCCGCAGCAAATAATAGTTAAAACACTCCACATTCAAGATAAAGAACTGGTGCTGAGAGCTTCAAGGGAGAAAAAACAAATCACTTTTAAAAGTAAACCTATTAAAATAACAAATGACTTCTCAGTCGAAACAGTAAAAGCAAGAAGAGCTTGGAGAGACATACTTCAAGTATTGAATGAGCAAAAATGTCAACCCAGGCTGATTTACCCTGCAAAACTATCAGTCATGATCGAGGGAGAAAGAAAAATTTTCCAGCACAAAGACAACTTTAAGGGATACATGGCCACCAAACCAGGCCTTCAAAAAATGCTAGAAATGATACTCAAGCGTGAAGAAAAAAACAGGCATAT
The DNA here is from genome assembly GCA_023101885.1 of Typhlomys cinereus. Classification (NCBI taxonomy): domain Eukaryota; kingdom Metazoa; phylum Chordata; class Mammalia; order Rodentia; family Platacanthomyidae; genus Typhlomys; species Typhlomys cinereus. Next base: position 2,377,463 of record JALPQD010000360.1, on the reverse strand, counting down.
CCAGGAGAACAGAAGGCAAGTATAACATCATTAAAAACGAAGCAATATACTTATAAAAGCTACTAAACATAATAAATGGCTGGAATTAACAATAATTTCTCCATTATAACACTAAATGTTAATGGAATTAATTCACCAATCAAGAGACACAGATTACAAACATGGATTAAAAATCACAATCCATCAATCTGCTGCCTGCAGGAAACCCATCTCACCACAAAAGATAGGCACGCTCTAAAAATAAAAGGCTGGTCAACAATTCTACAAGCAAATGGAAGCAGAAAACAGGCAGGGGTAGCCATTATGCTATCAGACAAAGTGGATTTCAAACCAAAGAAAATTATAAGAGACACGGATGGATACTACATTTTAGTCACAGGTACAATTCACCAGGAAGACTTCACAATACTGAACATATATGCACCCAATACGGGCCACTCTACATTCATTAAGAAAACCCTACAGCGTCTAAAGCAAGAAATCAACCCCCAAACGATAATTCTTGGGGACTTCAACACCGCCCTCTCAACATGGGATAGATCAACAGGTCAAAAGCTTAACAGAGACACTTTGGAACTTAATCAAACCCTGAAAGAAATGGACCTTACAGATCTCTATCGAACTTTTCACCCACGCACCAAAGAATACACATTTTTCTCAGCAGCACATGGAACTTTCTCCAAAATAGATCACATATTGGGCCACAAAACGAATCTACACATATACAAAATTTGAAATTCTAACCTGTGCCCTTTCAGACCACCACAGCCTAAAGCTGGACATCCACAACACAAAAAACAACAGACAATACACTAACTCCTGGAAACTTAACAATATGATGCTGAATGAGAACTGGATTCAGGAAGAAATTAAAAAGGAAATTCAAGATTTCCTGGAAGTGAATGATAACGAAAATACAACTTACCAAAATCTCTGGGACACAATGAAAGCTGTCCTAAGAGGTAAGTTCATAGCTCTTAATGCCTACATCAAAAAAATGGAAACATCAGAAATAAACAACTTAACAATGCAGCTTAAAGCTTTAGAGAAACTAGACCAATCTGATCCCAAAAGTAGTAGAAGAGAAGAGATTAGCAAAATAAGGGGAGAAACTATCTGAAATCGAGATTAAGAAAACGATAGAAAAAATCAACCAGTCAAAAAGCTGGTTCTTTGAAAAAATCAATAAGATTGATACACCCCTACCTAAACTAACCAAAAGCAAGAGAGAGAAAACCCAAATTAACAAACTTAGAAATGAACATGGAGTTATCACTACTGTTACCCAAGAAATCCAGAGAATTATAACATCATATTTCAAAAACTTATACTCTGTGAAGTTTGACAACACAAAAGAGATGGATGAATTTCTAAGTAAACACAACTTACCTAAATTGAATTAGGAAGTTGTGAATTATTTAAATAGTCCTATAACATATAAGGAAATTGAGGAAGTAATCTCGAATCTTCCCACCAAAAAATGTCCTGGACCAGATGGATTCAGCACAGAGTTCTACCAGACATTTAAGGAGTTAATAACACCAATACTCCTTAAACTGTTCCATCAAATAGCAAAGGAAGTAACACTACCAAATTCCTTCTATGAAGCTAATATCGTTTTAATCCCAAAACCTAATAAAGATTCGCTTAAAAAAGAAAACTATAGGCCGATTTCCCTGATGAACACAGATGCAAAGATTCTCAACAAAGTCTTAGCAAATCGGATTCAAAAACATATTAAAAAGATCATTCATGGGGACCAAGTAGGCTTCATCCCCGGCACACAAGGTTGGTTCAACATATGCAAATCAATAAATGTAATACATCATGTAAACCAGTCCAAAGTCCAAGACCACATGATACTCTCGATAGATGCAGAAAAAGCTTTGGACAAGATCCAACAGCCTTTCATGATCAAAATGCTAGAGACAGTAGGAATGGAAGGAACCTTTATCAATATAATAAAAGCTGTATACAACAAGACCACAGCAAGGATTATGCTCAATGGGGAACAATTGGAAGCATTCCCACTTCGATCAGGAACTAGACAAGGCTGTCCACTCTCACCACTTCTATTCAATATTGTACTTGAAGTGTTAGCTGAAGCCATAAGACAAGAAAGGGACATAAGAGGGATTCAAATCGGCAAGGAAGAAGTCAAGCTATCCCTATTTGCAGATGACATGATCTTATACCTGAGTGATCCCAAAAACTCCACCACGAAGCTCCTGGAACTAATTTGAGAAGTTCAGCAGGGTGGCAGGATACAAAATAAATGTGCAAAAATCAGAGGCCTTCCTATATGCCCAGAATGAAAGAAGTGAAAAAGCCTTGAGAGAAACAATACCATTTATTATAGCCCCTAAAAAATGAAATACCTTGGTATAAACCTAACTAAGGAGGTAAAAGACCTTTACAATGAAAACTTTAAAACCCTAAAGAAAGAAATAGCAGAAGACACCAGAAGGTGGAAAGACCTCCCTTGTTCCTGGATTGGCAGAATCAACATCGTGAAAATGACCATCCTACCAAAGGCAATATGCAGATTCAATGCTATACCAATCAAAATCCCAAAGCAATTCTTCAAAGAAGTTGACCAAACAATCTCAAAGTTCATATGGAGGCACAAAAGACCCAGGATAGCAAAAACAATCCTGAGTAACAAAAACACAGCTGGAGGTATAAGCATACCAAACCTTAGTCTATACTACAAATCCACAGTTGTAAAGACAGCCTGGTACTGGCTCCAAAATATACACACAGATCAATGGATAAGGATTGAAGACCCAGATATAAGCCCACAAAGTTACAGCCATTTGGTCTTTGACAAAGGGGCCCAAAGAATCCAATGGAAAAAGAACAGCATCTTCAACAAATGGTGCTGGCAAAACTGGATCTCCACATGCAGAAGATTAAAGCTGGACCCGTACTTGTCACCATGTACAAGACTTAATTCCAAATGGATCAAGGACCTTGATATCAGGCCAGAGACTATAAAAACCATAGTTGAAAGGATAGGGAAGTCCCTCGAGCTGATTGGGCTAGGCCAACAGTTCCTAAACAGACATCCAATGGCACAGTCACTGCTACCAACTCTCAACAGTTGGGATCTTGTGAAATTAAAGAGCTTCTGTTCAGATAAAGAGATTGTAACGCGAGCTCAAAGGCAACCCACAGAATGGGAGAAAATCTTCACTAACCACATATCTGATAGCGCTCTATTGTCCAGAGTGCAGAAAGAACTTAGAAAACTAAACACCAAGGAAACCAATGGCCCAATTAAAAAATGGGCCCTGGAACTTAAAAGAAACTTTACCAGGGATGAAATTAAAATGTCTAACAAATATCATTTAAAAATGCTCCACTTCTTTAGCCATCAGGGAAATGCAAATCAAAACTTCTCACCCCAGTCAGGATGGCAAAAATCCACAATACTAACAACGACAAATGCTGGAGAGGATGTGGAGAGAGGGGAACTCTCCTACATTGCTGGTGGGAATGCAGGCTCATACAGCCACTCTGGTTAGCAGTCTGGAGATTCTTAAAGAAATTAAAGATTGAAATGCCATATGATCCTGCTATTCCACTTTTGGGAATAACCCCCCATACAGCAGAGGTTCACCTCGATAGCACAAGCACGACCATGTTCATAGCAGCACTGTTTACAATAGCAAAGTCATGGAATCAGCCCAAATGTCCAACAGTTGACGAGTGGATAAGGAAACTGTGGTACATCTATACAATGGAGTACTACTCAGCCATCAAAAATGATGAATTACTGGAATTTGCCGGGAAATGGATGTCATTAGAAACAATTATATTAAGTGAAGTATCCCAGACCCAGAAAATTAAGCGCCGTATATACTCCCTAATAGGTGGCTCCTAGTACCAAACCCACCCAGCCCACCTAGAGACAGTATTTCCAAGGATTATGAACAGGAGGGATGGGGTCGGAGGGCCACACCAGAAAGAAGGAGAGAAGGGACCATGTTACAGCAGGGAAAATAGGCCTCCACCAAGGACCCAAATAAGTGATGAGACATCTGATTAAGTTCACAGACTTTTGTTTCTGATCATTTTCTACTGAGGGGGAGTGATCTCACCAGAAGAGGAGGGCATATAGTCTGGCAGATAAAAAGTAACAATTTTGCAAATGGGTGATAGACCCCTCCCTCACTGTGGTTTCCCACTTTTATTACATCTACCTTTGAATGTGCTTTTATCACAAGACTCTAACAGCTTTTTGTCTCTGGCCAGGGAGTAACATACAATGCCCACCAGGATGGAGTGGGGGGCATTGCAGGAGCAGCAAGACTCCAAGAGAAAGTCAACAAACCACAATCCAGAACTTCAGAGACTCTATATCAACCACCTAGAACTAGGCCAGCTTAGTCTCTCCCCATCTTGAAGCTCAGGGAAATTTGCGGAAGAGGGGGCGGTAAGAGTGTAAGAGCATAAGGATGGGAGGAGCAATGATATGTAAGATACTCTATACTAGTTAGGGCTGAAGCAATCATAATTGGACTTTGCATGCCCTGCGCATTGTCCAACACACTGTTGACCTCACAAAGTCTAGCATCTGCTAAAGGCACCAAGATCCTTGGAGGCAAAGGATTGGCAGCCACAGCAGTGTTCCTATACCTAAGGGGAACACGGGAAAGGGTTCGGGAAAGGCCACTGGGTCCTTGTACGTCATCGGAGAGGAGGGCCCAGAGGAAAATCAGACATGCAGAAGAAAGGACTCACTGGGAATTGGGGTGGGAGGCACTGGGGGATGGGGAGAGAGAGGGGTGGGGAGGGGGAGCAAGGGGTACGGGGTGAAGAGGAGGGAGGGAGGGAACTGGTGTACCTAATAAGTTTGTATGAGCTGAATAAAAAAAAATCATGTCAAGTCCACCCTCGTGTGTGTGTGTGGGGGGTCCTCTTTAGATTTCTTCTGAACAGTGAAGGAGACCCCACAAGTGTGGGGAGCTATAAGATACCACTGGTTTCCCAGAGTGGGGTCACTTTTGAGAAGAATCATGGTACAAGGGTTTCACCACTGTCTCAGATTAACAATTAAGAATTGAGCTTTTAGTCATGCCTCTGAAAATGTACCCATACCATATGCCTTCAAGATGGGGTTCTGGAGTGATGCCAGTTACACCAGAAATCACAGCCATGACATCCTCCTGTCATCAGAGAATGTGGCCATCTTGGGAGCATGAAGACAGAGGAGATGAGCATTGAGTAAGAGAGAAGCAGAGGCTGTGCTGGGCACTGGGGTCTCCATAAGAGACATCAGAAAAGAAATGCTTTGGAGATACAGAACTCAAAAAAGTGGCTGCAAATAAACCTCCTGGCATTGGGGACACCAAGGCATGAAGTTCCCTGTTCCCTGGGATGAACAGCAAGACTGTGTCTCAAAGACCAAATGGTGGGCTGGGGAGACAGCTCAGTGGTTAAAATGTTTGCTGTGCAACCCAAGGAATCTGGGTTCAGATCCCCAGGTGCAATGTAAATATTGTGAGGCAGGTATGGTGGCCTGACTATAATTCCATGCCTGGAAATCACAGCCTGTGAATCCCCTGAGCAATACGGCTAACCAGACCATTTCTCCTGGCAAGAGACACAGCCTCAAAACAGTAAAGGTGGAAGAGTGATTACGGATGATCCCTGATACCTCGGAGTGCACAAGAATGCACAATAATGTGCACAAACACCCACAAGCATGCATCTACCCCATGTGCAGACATGCCTACATGCTGTATCCAGCCCCCAGGGTTGGTCATAACACATGACATGGCAAAATTTGAGGTTTTAGAAAAGGGGGGCCAGGAGATATTACGTCAAGCCTTTAGGCAGAAGGGGAGACCTGGAGCCTTTTTACTGAAACCTTCATTTGGAGACCAGTCATAAGTGATGATAATGAGATAATGAGGCTCCCTGTGAACTAACAAGGGATTCTCTAAGCGATAATGTGAAGAGAGATGGCTCAGGGGTTAAAGTCTTTGCCTCACAAGCAAAAGGACCTGAGTTCAGATCCCATATCAAAATGCCAGGCAGATGTGATAGTGACTTATAATTTCAGCCTTGGAAGAAGGGCCCTGACAAACCGCAGAGCAAAGCAATAAGACGTTTGAGCAATCCAGGGTGATTCCTGATGTCACAAACTTGGGCCTCCACAGGCACACATGGTATCCTGTGGTACACACACACACACACACACACACACACACACACACACACTCCAGAAGTTACTGAGCAACTTGAGGGACAAAGTGCTGATTATTTTGGCTCATGTGTCCAGAGGAGATAGAGAAAGCCATGGTTGGCAGAGAGATTCAAGGCGATGGGAATGGGTGGCTGACCATGAGCTTGAAGCCATATTCAGAAAGAGAGAGTAGGGGGAGGAGGGGGAGAATGAGAAGAAAAGAGGAGGAGAAGAAGGAAGAGGAGGGAAAAGGGAGATGAACAAGAAAGAAAAAAAGGAATAGAAGGAAGGGATAAAGGAAGGAAGGAAGGGAGTGATGAAGAAAGGAAGGGAAAAGGAAGGAAAGAAGGAAGGAAAAAGAAGGAAGTGGGGTCAGATTATAAAACCTCAAGGTCCAATCCCTAGTGACATACCTCCTCCAGGTAGGCTCCACCTCCTAACGATCCCAAATAGTGTTGTCAGCTGGAAACCATGTTTTCAGTCATAGGAACCAGTAGGAGAAAAATTCACACTCAAGCTATACGATAAGTGCACCTAAAATGCCGAGTTTTCAGCACCAACATAAGCTGAGGGTGGCTGGGATCTCAGGACTGTAAGGGAGGTCAGAGGTGGGAGAATTTCTGGTGCTCCCTGACCACCTGCCTAGCCCCAGGTTTAGGGAATAAGATGGACAGAGATAGAGCAGGACACCTGACATCCTCCTCCAGCCTTGGAGCCCATGTTCAGGGCCCATGCTTGGCATCGCTGATAAGCAGGGAGTCACCAGGAAGGTGTCATCTAGTTTGTTATGGTGCAGCTCTGTTCTTTGAAGAATAGGTTGTGCTGGTGCTCCCATCCTGCCTACTGCTTGGGGGGGGGGGGTTGGGTGTTAGCTTTTTCGTTCATGGTTTGATGAATTTAGCAACTAATCCATCTTGTTCTGGTGTAGAAATGACAATCCTCAGTGTCAAAACCAGTCACTCAACAGACCTGGATACTGCCAAAGCATATTTTACTTCTGCAGAAAGGTAGTTCAGCCTCTCAAGTGGGATCAGCAAAGGATACAATGGTTAGACAGTCCACATCGATCTGAACTGAGGTCCTTTTTGTTGTGAGTCAAAGGCTTTAACCTCTGAGCATCTACTAGTCCCCTCTCCCCCACGTGATCTTTTATCCCTAATGCAGGGTTGTATCTGTCCTTTACCCTCATTGGTTTGAGACTAAGCCACACATTCTGTTTCCTGGTTGACTAGCAAACAGATGTTCAATCTATGAAGCTAAGAAGGGATATAAAACACAGCCTGACAAACTAAGAAATGCACAGCACAGTAGAAGTTATGGACCTTTTTTGAGTTTTTCGAAATAGGTGTGGTAAGCAACTGTCAGAAAATTTCCTGATGAAATGGAGGCTTGTATCAGTTGTTCTGTGTTGCTGCTATAAGACACTCAGGCTCAATCAGCTTGAAGGCAGAAAGGGAGATATATTCAGTTTATCATTTCAGATGGGAGTTACAATCCTTCACAGTGGGAAAAGCATGGCTGGATAGCAGAAGCTGGAGGCAGCGTAAGTCACTGCAGATATCATGGAGGCCAAGAGCTGCTGCTGCAAGCTCAAGAGCAGATTCACTCACTCAAGCAGGTTGGGGCTAACCTACATCAAGGTCCACCCTGTGATTGCCTTCCTCCAGGAAGTTTCCACCTCTTAAAAGTGCAAGGACCATTCTGAACTACAGATAGAAACACATGAGCCTGTGGGGGGGGGGACAAGTCACCCTTCAAACTGTGATAAGCCTGGCATCAACATGGAAGCACTTTGGTTTGATAGAAAAGCCCGTTTGCTCACACTGGATGGTTCTTGGGTAGGAGGCTCTGTGTGACTGCTTCACCGCTCATTGCTATGCATGTTCAAGTTATTTGTATCTTCCTGATTTAATTCAAATAGGTCATAGGTACCTAGAGATTTGTCCGTATCTTCTAATGTTACATTGTTTTTAGAATATACCTTGAAAACCCTTCTGAGTGATTCTCTGGGTTTCATTGGAATCTGTCCTAACCTATCCTTTTTCAGTTTGCAATTTTTATTAACTTGTGAATTCTCTCTTCTCCATACTTTGTCTCCTGTGAGTGATAAAATACTTGAACAAAGCAGTGTAAGGAAGGAAACGTCATTTGGGCTCATGGTTCAAGAGTGAGGTCCATCATGGTGGGAAGGTATGGAGGCAGGAGCATGAGGCAGCTGGTCACATGGCATCCACAGTCAGGAAGCAGAGTGTGATGAACTCTGGTGCTCAGCTTGCTTTCTTCTTTTTGATCCAGTGCTGGACCCCTGCTCAGGAATGCACATATAGCGTGGATCTTTTCACCTCAATGAAATTTCCATTGCATAAATATGCCCAGGTGATTCTAGATTCAGTTAAATTAGTCACATATTAACCACCATAACTGGTCGATATTTTGTTGGGATAGGAATGTTCAATTTTCCCCAAAGGTACACATGGGTTTACACACTTGGTTCCTAGTAGGTGTGATGCTGTTTGAGAAGTGTATGAAATCTTTAAGAGGTGGGGCCTTGCTGGAGGTAGGACCTCATTGGTGGTGGTCCTTGAAGTTTTGCTTTCTGTTCTTTCTCTGCTTCCTGATACTCATACAGTATGAGCAGCCTGCCTCCTGTTGTAGTTAACAAGCTTCCACTTATGATACTCATGTGTGTACACAGAATGTGAATATGCAATTGGGACTCAGGAGAACAGAAAAAGAGATCATAAGGGAGGGTGCTGTGTGTGGGGACTAGATAGGATAATGGGATACATGTTGTGTAAATAAGAATGGGGACTTTGAGAAGGTGAAGAAAGAGATAAGCAGGAAGTAGCAAGCATGGATAAGTGAGATCAAGAGGTAAGGGTCTGAGTGAGAACAATAATATAACACATGTGCAAAATCCACAATGAAATTTATTACCTTGTATACTTGCTAAAACTTACAATATATTTAATGAGGTTTACCATCCTTATGGTATGTTCTATCCCTGAGTCCCTGAATAGAGCTTCTATCTGGTCTTAACAAAATGATGTAGCACTTAGGAGTAAAGATGCAGCATAACAGGTCTTCACAGAGAGCCAAGATGAAGGAAGACCTCCACAGACACCATGACCTACTCCTTGGTGCTATGGTAGACAGGGAGGAAGGTGATCCACACACTGCAGAACACCAGCATGCTGAAGGTCAGGAACTTGGCTTCATTGAAGGTACCAGGCAGGTTCCTGGCCAGGAAAGCCACAGTGAAGATCTCCAGGGCCAGAGAGCCCAGGTATACCAGGACACAGTAGAAGGCAGGGACTAAGTCCTTGTTGCACATGATGTGGCCATGTTCAGACTGTGTATGTGTCAACAAAGAGAGGAGATGTTCTCAACCAGACTCCACACAGAATGAGTTGGATCAGGGTGCAGAAGGGAGTGATGTAGTTTGGTGCCCCTGAAACCAGCAGCCACCTCATCTTTCTTCCTGCAGCAGTGAGCTTGAAGGCCAGAATCACAGTGATTGAGTGGCCAAGACAATGGAAACATCCACAGTGGCAACTCCATTTGCAGTCATCTGCAGGATGCAGGTGGTCATGTTGTGATGTCCAATGAAGAGCAAGGAGCAGAGAAAAGAGAATTTAAGGGCAATGAGTGGGATGTAGCAGGGAGTGCGGTTATTTGCCTTCACAGTGGGAGTGTCTTGGTGCTTCACAAATATGCCAAGTACAATAGCTGCGAGTGTAGATAAACACAAGGCCATGCAAGCTAGACCCATCCCCAAGGGGTCTTCATAATCAAGAAATGTTACAGTTTTGGGGAAGCATCTGTTTCATTCTGTGTTGGCATATTAATGGTCTGGACACATCACACATTGCTCCATATCTGGTCATGAGTTCACTTGACTAGGTTTATGAAATGCTTGAGACAGAGCCCAGGGACTCATGCAAGCCAAATAAACTCTCTATCATCTTTGCCAAATCCCCAGCCCCACAAATAAAAATTTATTCAAAAAGTGATTCAGAAAGTTACCATGGCAGATATCATTTAGCATGTCACCACTTCTTTTCATAAATCTACTCAGATTTTGAAGATGTCGGTTATAAAGACAAAATATTCAATAAACTATACTAGAATGTGTAACAAGAAGTTAAGTCAGCAGAATGCTCTATCATCAATATATTGATCAGAATAACCCCATTGTCCTCTTTTGCTTCAGATACCAAAAAAAAAAAAAAAAAAGACAACAATGCCAAGTTAATATAAGCCATTCTGTGTTGGTATATGGAGAAACCTATTGTGTCTTTTTCAGTTCAAGTATATGGTGCTTTGAAGAAACTGGTATCCCTTTATATTATTGTTTTAAGAAACTTATGTACTCAGTTACACTGTATTGGCTAAGGTGGGCATGAAGTTAGTGTCTTTTTGAAGTATGTCTTCAGGGATGGAGAGGTTAAATCTTTTGCTGTACAAGCAAAAGGAAGTTAATTTGGATTCCCAGATTCCACGTGAAAAGTTTGGGAGGAAAGGATCGTGGTCTGCACTTCTGGCCCGGAAGACAGAAGCCTGGAAAACCCCAGATAAAACAATAAAAAAGATCAATCTGAGAGGATTCCTGATGTCACCCTTGGTTCTCCACAGGCATATACCTCTTTTATGCACAACCCCACACATAAACACTCCCACACCCTACATACTCAAAATAAAATAAGCCTTTGATGGGAAATATGTCTTGATTTTTAATATAGTGTGTGAATTTATTCCTGAAAGAAAGGCTCTCTGGAGAACTTTCTTTCCTGACACAAACATCTATCATGTTCCTGTCCTGACAGAATTAGTATTGTGACAATGTTTACCATGCTGGGCCTATATATGGATCCAATGTATCCCCATCAAAATTCAAAACACAGCGATGGGGAGGTCACAGGACCTAGAGGAGAAGTAACAAGTATTGATTTGCAAATAGACAGGAAAACTAAATACCATCTAAATGATGGTATTTAATCCATAGATTATGGTAGCCCTCAGACTTTATATGAGAAAGGTCTTTTTAAAAAAATTTCTTACACATATTTTTGCCTAATGATACAATAGGTATTTCCTTCCTCTCCCTCCCCCTCCCTTCCCCATTTTCCCACATTCTACTTTCCCCCCTTCCTTCATCTTCCCCTCACCCTCCTCCCTTCCCCTCACCTGGTGCCTCCCTCTTCCTTTCTCCCATCTCCCAGATCATCGATTTATGTGTGTGCTGAACCTCCCTCTGAGTCCTCTATACTAGTGAGGGTTCAGGACTCAGTGGCAGAACCTGGTGCCCCTTCTTGGGCTGCCTGCTATTACAGAAACTCTATTATGACTGTTTATCCCCTTGCCTGTAAAGCTTCTACTGCCTGAAGCCTTCTCCCCTGTGATCCGTGCTTGACTTTGAGGGGTTGTTGACATTTCAGCCATTGTGCAGGTCAGGCAAAGTCCAATCATATTGTGGCTATGTCCTGCCTGCTGCAGCCCTGACTTGTGTGGAGTATCCACATATCATTGGTCCTCCCCATCTTTAGGCTCTTACAATCTTGCTGCCCCATCCCTCAAGGTTCCTGAGCGTTAAGATGGGGAGGATATTTGGCTGCTCTGGTTCCAGGTGAATTATGTAGGGTCTTTGCTGTTCTGAATTAGGGTTTGTTGAACAGGTCGTGTTTATTTTTTAAAGTGGATGAACTGCTGACTTTTCAGTATGATATAGGAAATAAACCATTAATTTGTTCCTAGGTAAAAAAAAAAATTGTAGCAAGAGTTAGCTTCTTGCCACACCCCACTCCTGCAGCCTTACATTCTGGGCTACTTAGTAAGACTGAGAATCATGTCAGGCAAAGTTTCTGAGACAAATCTGTAATCAACTTTGCCTCTGGCTATTCTAAGTAACCATCACTTTGGCCTTTTGTAAGTTTCCATATGGCTAGGGCTCCCACTTTCTCCCCCCACCTCAGTTCTTACCATATAAATTACAAGAACAAACTGAAACTGCTTGCTGAGAGCAATTTGGGAATCTTAGCTGCTTTCAGCTCACTGATGTAAAAAAATCGAAGTTCATTTCTATTCATAATTAAGTGTCTGAGATTATTTTGGAGTTACTGTGGCAACAAGTATTGAGAATTTCCTTATGAAACACAAATCTGCCTGTCTCATTGGAAATCTCATTCACTGGGCAGGGTGTGCAGTCAAACAACAGGCAACTTTATCCTACTTGGAGGATTTTCTGAACCCAGGACCACAGCTTTCACTGAAGACAGAACAAAGAGTCTGAGGAAATTGAGATGTGTGATTTACTGTTCAGACGTTTACCTAATGCTCCAGCAAGTATATCATTTTAGACAATTATACCACTTAGAAGCATAACTTCTGTCTATAAACACAATTGATTAAATACTGCTGTACTCGATATGGCATGTCTTATTCAGATCTTTGTATTGAATGTGAGGACCCCATTTTGTGTTGCTACTGAGAAATCATTAAGCCTTTACCAGATGGGCTCTCCTTGGAAGACGTTAGGTGATTGGAGATTTGCCATTGACAGAGAAACCTGTATATAGTCTTCTTTCTTGGTGGGTTCTTATCATTCGTAAAAAAAAATCCAAGGCAATACTGACTTTATTGAATGAGGTTTTTTTAATATTTAAAGATTCTTTCCTTTATTTTTATTTTTTTTATTTTTACAAGGATATTGACTATTTATCCCAGCTTCCCTCCCTCCTCACTCTTTGCTTCACCATTCACTCCCACTCACACTCCCACTCACCTTTTCACCGGTATGCTTCTATGGATCCCAGGTTCACTTTAGCTTGAATCTAATCAAAAATCTGTTGGTTTTCTCTTTGGTACTCATGTCGCTATCACACTGATCATCACCTGCTGCCATGTTGATTTATACTGCAACTTACAGATCTTATGTCGTTGATAGGATTTGTCATTATTGTTCCCCCTGCCAGCAGCTTCTACAGTATTCCTTAGTACTGTGTAAACTATTCAGCAAGGAGAAATCCTCATACACCCATTCTTCGGGGTCTTAACCCTTTACCATCACATACTGCTAAGGTTCTAAAAACTGCCATATCATAATTATCTTTAACCCCTGGCTACAAAACTCATCCTATTTTATAATCTAAAGGCTCTTTGAAATTTAACCCAAACCTCACACAAGAAAATTTGATATCCAGTATTAAATCTCTCAGTTAAAACTAGACCACAACTCTGTCATCCCCTTAACTGGTGCAAGACTTACAAATTTTTTCAGCATTACAATTGTCTTACCCACACAGGAGCACCAAAGAACCCTGACTGATGCCTTTAACACCCAGGCAAACAGTTGCAACAACTGTCCATGTGTGGTTGGACAATTGTTCTGTCTGACTCAAAACAGTTAAAAATACAAATCTAAGAAAGATATTAGAAATCAAACACAAAATGCCCAAGTCACACTGTGAGTCCATGAAATACAACACAACAAAAACCAACACTTAAAAAAAATCTACAAAAATGTCAACTCTGTAATGATGGATTCCAACCAGAATAACTTTTCAGATATTAGTCAAGGATCCAACAACCATGATAATGATTTTCAAAGCCTGATTATGAATACGACTGAAACAATGTAAGAGGAATTCAGAAAAGAGTAAAATAACCACTTAAGTTAGGAACAGGAACACAACTGGCACCTGGATAAGATGAAAGAGGCAGTTGAAGAAACAAAATTTAGAGCAGTTTAAAAAAAGTCTCATCCCTACATTATAACCTGGAACCAGACCAGCCAAATCTCTCCCATCATAAAGCTCAGGGAAATTTGTGGAAGAGGGGGCAGTAAGATCGTAAGAGCCTAAAGATGGGGAGAAGAAATGATATACAAGATACTCCACACGAGTTAGGGTTCCTGTAACCATAAGCAGGACTATTGCATGACCTGCCCAATGACTGACATATTAATGACCCCCATATTCTAGCATGGATCACAGGCACTAGAATCCTTAGAGGGCAAGGGATTAACAGTCACAACAGTGTTTCCCATACTAAAAAGGAGCACAAGAAATGGCTCTAGGTAATGCTACTGAGTGGAGTACACAAAGGGAAGTTTGACATTTACACCAAAGGATACTCCAAGGATTAGGGGGGAAGAAGGGGCCACTGGGAGAAAGGGAGGGAAGGGAGTGAAAGAATGGGGAAAAGCGAGGAGGGAGCAACGGGGACATGGTGAGGAGTGGAGGGAGAGAGTTAAGTTTGTATGATTAGGGAAAAAAAGTCTCATGTGGAAATTGAAATAAAACAAACTAATTGCAATCCAAAATTTAACAAAGAGTCTTACCAAATGAACTAACAAAGCAGAAAAAAAGTATATCAGAATTAGAAAATGACTGAACAAACTTGTTCAAAGTTGTTGAAAAAGCTAAAAATGTACTTGAGAGGAATATTCGAGAGTTTTGGGATTCTCTGTAGAAATAAAACATTTGTAATCATGGAATTCCAGAGTGAAAAAACCCAAAAAACCGCATTAGAAGAGATTTCTCACACTACCATAAATGAAAACTTTTCCACATCCAAGGAAGAGATGCCCATCCAAACACAAGAGGCGTATTGCACAGAAATTAGATATGACAAAAACAGAAACACACCATTGCAAATAATAGTCAAAATACTGTAGATACTTGACAAGAAGAACATGTTGTGAGCTTCAAGTGAGAAAAACCAAGTCACATCTGAAGACAAGCATCTTAGAGTAACAGCTGATTTTTCAGTGAGAATAGTAAAAGTCAGAAAAGCTTGGAGAGAAGTACTTCAAGTCATGAATGAGCACAAATGCCAACCCAGGCTGATTTACCCTGCAAAACTAACAGTCATATTTGAAGATGAAAGAAAAATTTACCACCATAAGGACATGATGAATGCCGACATGACCACCAAAGCAGGCGTATAGAAGATGCTAGAAAAGATACTCAAGTTCTAAGAAAAGGACAAACATATCCATGAGGACCAAAGGAAAAATAATACCAACACAACTTCCAAGCAAAGAATACACATATAAACCCACAAAACACAGAAAATGTCATGATCAACAGGCATTTATCAGTTATAACCTGTCATAGTTAAGTACAGGTGTCAACTTGACGGTTAAGGGTTTGAGCTCTGGGCACAGTTGTAAAGAGTTGATGGTTGAATTAAGCCCAGAGAAGCCTGAAGGAGATTGTCTAGCTAATGGGGAAGACCCATCCCATGGTGGATGGGATTAGGCCCTGGATAAATCACAGAGAGCTGGTTGACAGAGTTGGCATCCTTCTGTTCACTTGGCCAGACATGCTGGTCTGGCAAGTAAGGATCATCCATCTCTCAGCCATTATGTGGTGATGGTGGCTAGTTCTCTCAGCCCTGGTGTTGGTGCATGCTCTCGCATCAAGCTGAACTAAGAACTGTAACCAGAAATCATAAGAGAATAAACCCTTTGTTCTCTTAAGCCATTTGATGGTCATTTATCAGCAACCATACAGGTTGCTGCAACATAACCCTAAAAGTCAATGGTATTAATTCTCCAATCAAAAGACATAGGCTATAAATATGGATTAAAAATCCAACTCTTCAATCATATGCCTTTAGAAAACACATCTCATCATGAAAGACAAGCACATTCTCAGAGAAATAGGTTGGTCAATGGTACTTTAAACTAATGAAAAAGGGGAAAAAAGGTGTGAGTAGTGATCCTAGTATCTGAAAAAATAGACTTTGAACCAAAAGAAATCATAAGATACACAGAAGGATACTACCTATTAGTCAAAGGAACAATTCTTCAGGATGAATTCCTAATATTGAACATATAACAACCTAATATAGGCTTATCTATCTTCATTAATAAATAATACAATATCTAAAGCAACAAATCAATCCCCACATGAAAATAGTAGGGAATGTCAACACTTCACTCTCACCTGAACAGGGACATGCTGGAGCTGAATCAAGCCATAACCCTAATAGACCTGACCAACCTCTACCAAACCTTCTATTCCAACAATAAGGAATATGCATTCTTTTCAGCAGTCCATGGAACTTTCTGTAAAACAGACCACATATTTGGCGACACAGCAAGTCTCCACATGTATAAAAAAGTTGAAATTACATCCTGTACTTTATCCGAGCAGCATGGAATAAAGCTATACTTCCACAACAAAAATTAATGGCCAAAAATACATAATATCTTGGTATTTGAACATTATGATACTGAATGAGAAATGGGTCCAGGCAAGGTTGAAACAGAAATTCCAAAATTCCTATAAACAAATGATAATGAGAATACAATGCATAAATAGTCCTAGTATACAATGAAGGCTGTCCTAAGAAGAAAGTTTATAGCACTCAATGCCTGTAGCAAAACAAATATAAATGTCACAAGTAAATAAATTAACAATGCAGCTTAAAGTTTTAGAGAGAAACGAACAATCCAATCACAAAAGCAGCAGATGAGCAGATATTAGTAAAATCAGAGGAGAAATATCTGAAAATCATACAAAAATCAACCAAACCAAGAGCTGATTCTTTGAATAAATCAATAAGATTGATAAACCCTCCGCCAAATCAAACAAAACCAAAAAAAGAGATATCAAATTAATAAGAGTAAAGATGAAAATGAAGTTATTACAACTGATAAAATGGAAATTCAGAGAATCATAAGGTCATATTTCAAAAACTTATATTCCACACAATTGATAATTAGAAATAAATAGATGAGTTTCTTTTTTCCCACATTTTAATTTTTTCCTAAGCATACAAGTTCAATAGGTACCCCTGTACTCTCCCTCCCCAGTCATATCCTCTTGAATTCTCCCCACTCCCACTTTCCTTTTACCCTTCCCTCATTCCCCATCTCTCAATGGCTCTCCCTTTATCCCTTCCATCCCCTGGAGCATCCTTTTGTGTTAACGACAAACCTACCTCTGAGTCTTCCACCTTAGTGAGGGTTTAGGACTCAGTGGCATATTCCAGAGCCCCTTCTTGGGCTCCCCGTTACTATGGGAAAATAAAGGTATGAATTTTTAAGCATATGTGACTAACCAAAATTGAATCAGGGTAAACTGAATCATTTAAATATTCCTATGACAAGGGATCAAGTTAAAGAAGTAATTACAAATCTCCCCACCAAAAAAAAGGCCAGGACCAGATATATTCAGTGCAAAATTCTACCAGACATTTAAAAAACAAATACTATCACTACTCCTTAAACTATTCCACAAAATAGCAAAGAAAGGAATACTTCCAAAGTCTTTCGATGAAGCTAATATGACATTGACTTCCCAAATAAAAAAGAAATAAACAAAACAGAAAAACTGTAGGCTAATCTCATTGTTGAATATAGATGCAAAGATACTCGACAAATTTTAGGAAACTAGATTCAAAAAACGTATAACAAAGATCATACATTACGATCAAGTAGGATTTATTCCAGGAACACAAGGTTGGTTCAACATATGCAAGTCTATAACTGTAATCCATCATAAAAAACTCTTAAGGGCTTTCTGCCCAGCCTGGGTCCTGAACCCAGGCAGACTCCTTGCTCCTCAGGTAAGGCCACTAGACCATGCTCCAGGTCCCAGGTAATCTGCATACCCCACTAGTAGCCATCCTGCATTTGTGGTCTGGGGAAGGCCCTTAGGCCGTTCCCTAGGTCCCAGATCATCTGCCTGCCCCACTAGTCACTCTAACCTTCTGCCCAGGACCTGGACTAGGGCAAACTCCCTGCTTCTCAGGTAAACCTCCTAGATGATGCTCCAGGCCCAGGTCATCTGTGCACATCACTAGGATCAATGTCTTAATGCTCCAACCTGGACGCAGACCAGGGATGACTCCTTGCTCCTTAGGTAAGCCCCCTAGATCACACCCTAGACCCCAGATCATCTGGGCACTCAACAGTAGCCAGCCTGCCTTTCTGGCCCTGAAGAAGGCCCCTAGGCCACGCCCCAGGTCCCAGATCATCTGGGTGCCCCACTAGCCACTCTGCCTTTTTGCCCTGGACCTGGATCTGAGTGGACTCTCTGATCCGCAGAATTCAACAGAATCCAGAGAAAACTGAAGAAAAGCTCTGGGGAACCCAAACCATTCATCTGAGGTCCTCCAAAATCATCCCATCATATGAGAGAGAATCTTCACATCCAGCTCTAACATAAGTAAACCTTTTTACCATCTTATTCCTCTCATTATTAGTCACCATAGTTTAACATTTCCATATAGCCACCCAAAAATAGATGCAATTTCATGGACTATACCATTTATCCTAATATATCACCAAGGAAATGAACCTTAAAAGTGCACTATCATACTAATCTTTCATCCCTGTTTACTAAACCCAACGTAATTGATGTACAAACAGTACAATAACCTCATCTAGTAAATAACACCAATACCAGACAAGCATACCAACTCCAAGGCAAACACTAGAAATAACTTATCAAGTGCAGTTACACTGCCTAATTCTCTTCAGCAAAAAACACACAGAAACAAAAAGGACATAAGAGATAGAACAAAATTGCACAGCTGACAAAATCCATGAGAAACAAAAACTAAGACAACAAATGTCCTATAGAAAGAAATAACCCCATGATTTACTCAAACCAAAACAAACTCACAGAAAAAAGCCAAAAAGACACATCAAAGAAAGTGACTTTCAAAGGCTGATTTTTTACTATGATGAAAACAATGAAATAGAAAATACAGGAGGAGTTAAATAACAACACCAACCTCTTTGAACAGGAACACAACAGGCACTTGCAGGAGATGAGAAAAGCAGTTGAAGAAACAAAACTAAGCATAGAGCAATTAAAACAACCTCAAGCAGAGTTTAAATTCAAACTAAAAGACAAGCTGTCTTCAACTCAAATCTCAAAGAAAGTCTTATCAGTAGAACTAATGAAATAGAATGTCAGATCTTCAAGACGAAGTGGAAGAACTAACCAGTTAACTGAATAGGTGTTAAAACCAAAAAGATATTTGAGAGGAATATTCAAGAGTTATAGCACACCTTGAAGAAGCCTAATATGTGCATTCATTGAATACCAGAAGAAAAAATAATCATATTCAGGAAGACAGAAGGGAAATATAATACCACCAAAACCTACAAGCTAAATAATACACTTATGAAAGCCAGTAAAAAAAAGCCAGGGATTAAAAGTAATTTCACCATTATAACACTGAATGTCAAAGGAATTAACTCACCAATCAAAACACACAAATTACATACATGGATTAGGAATCAAAGCTCGTTCATCTGCTGCCTTCAGGAAACATATCTCACCACAAAAAAATGAGCATATTCTAAAAGTAAAAGACTAGTCAAAAATTGTACAAGCTAATGGAACCAGGAAAGAAACAGGAGCAGTTACATTATCTGGCAAAATGGACTTCAAACCAAAGAAATCCTTAAGAAAGAGAGAAGGATACTACATTTTATTCACAGGTACAATTCACGAGGAAGGCTTCATAATACTGAACATATACACACCTAATATTCTCCTCCACATCAAATAAGCAAACACTACAACATCTAAAACAAGAAATCAATGCCAAAAGTATAATACTCAGTGATTTCAATAGTGTACTCTCAACATGGAATAGATCAACAGGCCAAGAACTCAACAGAGACAGAGTGGAACTAAATCAAGCCCTTACTGTAGTGGGCCATACAGATCTCTGTCAAACTTTCCATCCATCCAAACACCAAGGAATACGCATTATTCTCAGCAGCCCATGGAACTTTCTCCAAAATAGACTACATATTGGACCACAAAATGAATCTCCACATATACAAAAAAGTTGAAATTAGAGCCTATACCCTATCAGACCACTATCATCTATGCTTAATATCTGCAATACAAATAGCAGCTTAAAATCAGGAGAGAAGGGGAAGGAAGAACTTAAAAAAAAAAGGTAGGGGATCATGCTTTAGTAGAGAAGATAGGGCAAGGTCAAGTGTTGCATGTAAATAGCAAGACATCTGGTGAAGCTCTCTCTCACTTCTCTTCCTGGTCACTTGTGACTGGACAGGTTTGATCTCACGAATAAGGGAAATATAGGGACTGACAGATACACGGTAACCATCTGGCAAATGGGACAGTGCTCCTCACCCCACTGCTGTGTTCTATTCTTATTCCGCCACCTACCTTTATATCACCTCTTATATTAAGATCTTCATTTAAACAGTATTTCATCTTTGGCTAGGAAGTGCCTTGGAAACCAATCAGGATGCATCCAAGGATTGTGCAGAAAATGCAAAACGGAAAACAACAGCAAACCATAATTCAGAACACCAGAGACCCTACATTATTCACCTGGAAGTAAACTACCCAAATCTCTCCCCATCCTAAAGTTCAGGGAAACTTTTGAAAGAAGGGGCAGCAAGATTGTAAGAACCTAAAGGTGGGGAGACGCAAAGATATGCATGATACTCCACACAAGTTAGGACTGCGGCAGGCAGAATTGGACTTTGCCTGACCATATTGGCTGAACTGTCAATGACCCTCAAATCTAGCATGGATCAAAGGGGAGAAGGCCCAGGCATCCTTAGAGGCAAGGGATTAAACAATCATAATAGAGTTCCCATAATAATGGGAAGACCATGAAAGGGCTCCAGGCTATGTCACTGAGTCCTGAATCCTCACTAGGGTGGAGTACTCATAGGGAGGTTTGGCATTCACTCAGAAGGCTGCTACAGGGGATGAGAGGGAGGAAGGGGAAGCCATTGGGAGAGGCGGAGGTAGGGGGTCCAAGGAAGGAGGATCTTGCCAGGGGGATATCTGGAGGGTGGAGGGGAGAAGGAATGGTTGGGGATACTTATTGAGCTTGTATGATTAAGAAAAAAATAAAATGTGGAAGAAAAAAATAAATGCTTAAAATACAAAGAAAGTTGCTGCTAAATGGGAAGTTGTACTGTGTGAAGTATCCCAAGCGCAGATAACCAGACATGCTCATTTTTTTCTTATAATTGGGACATAGTACTAAGCCCTCAAAATGATACACTCAAGGGGAGATATCTATAATGCCCACTGTAACTGCAAAGAAACATAGTATTTTGGTAGGTGTAAGAAGACCAAAGACAGTGGAGACAAAGGAACACATGGAAATAGATTAATAAGTCCACAGAAGAGAAAACCCCATAACATAAAGGAAGTAAGGTGATAGGTCTTATAATAAGGGGTAAAGGAGGGAAAAAAGGGTCAAGTGACTTAGGGAAAAAGAGTGATCAAAGGCCTAACCCAGTAATAAACTCTGTAAAGCACTACAACTCTGGTAGGAAGAATCTAGCAACAGAGGTACATAAGACCTTTGTTCTTATGTACATGGGAAAGTGGTTATGGTCTGCATAGGTTCTAATCCCTTAATGTCAACTGAAATCATAGCTGAAAATGAAAACCTATCCAACTAACAGTAGAAGGGAAGTAAATGGGTAAGAACAGATATCCTAGAGTTAACTATATAAGATTGATAATGTAACACTATCTAAACACTCCTTTTGAAAAGACTTCATTTATTTATTTGGTGTGTTGTGTGCATGCATGTGTATGCATGTGTGTCTGTGTCTGTATGTATCAGAGGGCACTGTGTGTCCCTGTGGAGGAGTGACTTCGGAACTTATCCCCTGAGTTGCTTCTACCTCCTTTTTGCTTCCCTCTGGGATGTCCCATGCTCTGCCCACCAGGACCAGAAATATAGGCTGCCACCATTTCCACCTGGCATTTTTACACAGAACCCAGGATCCAAACTCCGGACCTTCTGCTTCTGAGGGAGTCTTAACCCTTGAGCCATCTCTCCAGCCTAAAACTCCTTTTTTAAACCCTTAGATATGAAAACTTCTCAGAACTCAACCAAATTGCACCCTATTACAATTGAAGACTAGTGAGGCAGAAAGCCACATCAGGGAAGAGAATAAAATATCAGTGAATCTAGATTATTCATCCTTCATCAGCCCATCAAAATCTGACCAGCACACTCCAGCCACAACAGGGCTGCTGTATCAAGAATGTCACTGCAGTGGGAACTTATACAACGAGAGCTACACAATGGTCGACTTAGCAACATTTCCCCAAGGACTAAAGAGGATCTCAGAAGAAAGAACTGCTCTCAGACGGTGTCTCAGGTTCAGAAGCTGGACACAGGAAAGGGAACCTCCCCAAATATGAGTTTGCCCACTGAAGAACCACATATAGTACAACAGAACACTACTCCTTTACCAACACAGGCATCCCAAAGGGAATCCTGTGATACATATAAGCAGAGGGACAGGAGGATGATGGGGACAGAGCAGGATGAATGAAGGGAAGAGAGGGTGGGAGAGGATAGAAGTAGATGGGAAGAGGGTTGGGGCAAAAATATAAATCCATTTTGTTTGAAAATAAAAATTAAAATAAATCTTCTGTTCAGCAAATCGAAGCAGAGAGAAGAGACAGCATACACACTGGGAGTAAAGCTTTGCAAACTCTATTACAAGTGGGTGGTTAATATCTACAGTACATAAATAACTGCAAAAACTGACATCAGAACTCCCCCAACCTTCCAACATTCAAATGAAACTAATGTTGGGATGAATGGAAAATTCTCAAAAGACAAACTAGTACAAGCCAGAAGACATTTGAAAAAATATCCAGTGTTCCTAGCCACAAGGTCAATGGAAGCTATATAACAGCTTTGCAATTCTGTCACTGAAGTTATCATGTGTATCTGTCAATGAACAAATGTCTCACATCCTGGTGAGGAAGAGGAGAAAGAAGAATGCTCATTCACTGACAGTAAGACCAGCATCTTGTGCTGCTCTGATGGCAATCATCTACCATATAACAGAAGGATTACATGTTTGTGTATGTACACCTAGTCAACATTCTACTGAGATACTTACTACCTCTTCCAGATTTGTTGCTGCATGACTTACAATAGCTATTTAATGGGAACAGTCTAGATGTTCACTGAAGGAAGAACGGATGAGGAAAATGTGGTACATAAACACAATGGATTGTATCTATGATATAGAAGAGTGGCTTTTGCAGGAAAGGGAATGGAAGGAGAGATATAAGCAATGTGAGCTAGAGTCTGAATGCAGATACATGCCCATATGGTCTAAGTTCTTTCCAGTTTCTCTGATAAAATACCCTGACAAAAGCAACTGAAGTCTCTTGTTGATATAGTGCATCATGGTCAGCATGACATGGCAGCAGAAGCAGGAGACCTGCTGGTTAGCTGGGGTCGGTGGTGAGCAACTAGTCATCAGATCTCCAGCACTCACCTCTATAATGCCTGTGGCCCACTCTATCAGGTCTTCAAATACAGACAACTGCTGTCCATGTGGACCATATAGGGAGAAATGTCCAACATTCACCTTATATCCAAATCCTTCTGGAAAGTGGCAGTAGTTGAGAATGTCATACTCTGTATCCAGTTTCATTTTCTGATCCATGTTCACTTGGTCTCCAACAGGGTTTGTGAACTGAGATGTTACCTTATGATGAAGTGGACCCCAAAGAGAAGACACCCTGAGTTAGGGAAATTTTTCTCATTGTTTTAGCCCCTGGCACATAAATCAAGTTCAACAGGCATCAGCAATATGGAGATTATTAAGTTAGCAAGGGTGAGCTTACTTCATGGTGATTTCAAGTAGATAGTGAGTTCACATCCAGCCAGTATGGGATGCATGAAAGCCTATTTCAGAAGATAAGAAAAGGACTTTCATTTCCTTGTCATTTGTCATGGTTTGCATGTGAGTTTTCACCTGTAGAATCAGGTATTTGAATACTCTATCCCCTGCTGGTAGTGCTGTTTTAAGAATATATGGAGTCTTTAAAGAGATGGAGTCTTGCTGGAGAAAGTATGTCATTAGGGTATGCCATGTCCTCTACCAACCATTTTGGATGACAAGGTCACAACATGGGGAAAACTGCTTCAGGGAAGCATTTTCTGAAAACAGGACATGGCTTATTTTGGAACAAATAATAGAAATATGAGAAATATGGAGGTTGTCAGTCCTAAAGCCTGCTTTCTGGGGGTTGAGAATGGGCAGTTGCTAGGCACTTCTTCCTTTTTGAAAATTGAGTTTTGACTCTTTTCTGTGTAGACAATGATAGACAAATTCTTCCCTTTTTGTGAATTGGGTTTGCCTCCTCTCTGTTCTTAGATCTCTTTTGTTTTACTCAGGACTGGTTAGGTTATCACTTCCCTGTACAGTTCCTTCTCTATGCATTTGAGATATGTTAATACAGGAGCCAGGTAAATATGCTTTGAGGTGTTGTCTGTTACCTCTTAGCAACTAAATGGAGATTTCATGTCTAGTCCCACACAGCAAATAGATGTCACTCCTGCCTTTTCTTCATTAGTCAGAACGTATATACGCTGATTCTGAAGAGACTGGAGAGGAATTTCAAGAGTACAAAAACATAGGTGGCAAAATTCCCTCAAATGTGACTCTTGCTGAACTAATTCAGAAATTCAATAAATATGAGATTATGCCATCTGTTCACAAGAATCAGCATACAATTATTTTTTATAAAGTACATAATTTGTTAGCAAGTAGAAAGAAAATGAATCCTAATATAGTTCATGCCATTATAACCAAATAAAAGCCAGCTTATATGCTAGCAGCTGGAATTTGGAATCTTCCAACAGGGAAAATTAATGTATGACATGATTCGCCTTTATTACCATTTATAGGAATATATAATAGATATGACACACATATATATATATATATATATATATAGTTAATTAAAAAATGGTCCTTATTGAAATCTAAATTCTATGGACAGATTAAAGGAGCTCAACATCCTTGATGTATTTTAACTACAATTAAAACAATCATAGCAATATGGAGCTAGATTCTGTGGCTATTTGGTGCAGCATTGAAAAATAGATACACTTGGAAATACTGGAGAAATGAAACGCAGTCTGTTACTGTGTAATAGGACCTGTTTGTGCTTTACCTTCAAAGAATGGGTTAGGTACTTAAAAATTGTTTATACAAAAGATGATTCTTGCTGAGTACATAAAACAGGAGACTGGGAGGGTATGTGTCTTTTTGTTTTCCTTTGTTTGTGGGTGCAGCAACACATTCTTTGCCCTTAAATTTTCTAATATAAATTCTGTTACAAACTTCAATAAATGGGTTCAGATTCACTTAGCCTGGAGCTGTCTGTCTGTTTTCAATATCCGCTGACTCCTTGTCTACCATTAGGAACCTGGGTCCAGGCTGTGGCTATACCGCAGGAAGGGTTGACCTGGAGGTTGGATAACCTGGTCCCATTTCTCTTTCTGTCCTACTTTGTCTCCTGATGATTTCAGTGACATGAAAAAGCCTTCTGCTTAGATTGTCATACTTTCATAATGCTTATAACTTGCCTTGGACTCATGGACTACATCTCCACTGGAACCAAAAGCCAAAAATAATAAGCCCATTCTCCCTTAAAATGCTTGGCTCACAAATTGCTTTCATTATTTATTGTGTGTGCGCACATGTGTGTGTGTCTCAGAGGGCACTGTGTATCCCTGTGGAGGACAAAATGTAACTTTGGAAATCATCCTGAATTGCTTCTATCTCCTTTTTTTCTTCGCTTTGTGATTTCCCAGATTCTGCCAACTAGGGCTAGAAGTGCAGGCCATATCGATTTTCTCCTGGTGTTTTTATGTGGGACCTAGTATCTGAAATCAGGACTTTCTGCTTGCAAGGCAGAGTCTGAACCTGTGAGCCATCTCTCCACTCCCTCATAAACTGCTTTTAATCACCCACAGATATATGATTCATTCTCTAGAAAGTACTCAGGCATACATGGTTAAAGATAAACCTTATGAAATGGGCCACACATATGACTTGAAAATAGGAGGGAGTCCTACAGTGCCACAAGCACAACCATGTCCATTGCAGCACTATTTGCAAGAGCAAAGTCATGGAATCAACCCAAATGCCCAACAGTTGAGGAATGGATAAAGAAAAGGTGGTACATTTATACAATGGAATACCACTCAGCTATCAGAAATGATGAATTAATGAAATTTGCCAGGAAATGGATGGAATTAGAAAAAATTATATTGAGTGAAGTATCCCAGACACAAAAAGTTAGATGCCTTATGTACTCCCTAATACATTGATTTAGTTCCAAACCCACTGTAATTGCAAAGGATTATAAACAGAAGGGACGGTAAAGGAGGACCTCAAAAGAAAAGAAATAAAGGCTCATGCTTCAGTAAAGAAAATTGGCCTTGGTCAAGTATTGCATGTAAGTAGCAAAATATCTGGTACAGTTTATTCTCACTTCCCTTCTTGGTCACTTCCGACTGAACAGGTTTTATCTCACCAATCAGGGAGGATATAGGGTTTGGCAGATAGATGATAACTATCTGGCAATGAGACACTGACCCCACCCCTCCTGCTGTGTCCTACACTTATTCTTCATCTAACTTTGAGTCTCGTCTGGTTTGTGTTAGGAGGATTGTAACTGTCAGGAACTTTATAATGTCATAAGCATTGTTATCAGCTCCATATTTACTACCGTAGTACAGAACAGAAAGAGTTTCTCATTATGTCCCTGGGAACTCAGCCAAAATAAAGACTGATGTAGGTCTCCAGGATCACATCCTTGTAGAGGGTCCTCTGATCAACATCCAGGTACTGCCATTCCTCCAAGGTGAAGTTGATAGTTATGTCCTCAAAGGACATTGTTCCCTGCAATGGCAAGTGGCTCATTAAACCAAGTCTTCAGTTTGAGCACAGTAAATGGGAGCTCATAGTACTCTTTGTGTGTCATGCCAGTGTCATAACAACAACATTTGATTTCTACAACAGAAGATAGAAAAATAAATGCAAACATATAATCTGGATTATATATTTCAGAAGACAGTGATTCACGGACACAAGAATCAAGAATGTTAAAAGGAATTACAATAAAACACAATGTGCAGCCAGGATCACAGAACGAGGATCCCAGGTCCATGAAGACTGCCTATGTACCGACAGTCTCAGGATGACATAGGAAATTTGAAGGAATATAGATTAATCTTCCAAATAAAGGAAGAAAGAGACTGTGACCATGAAAACTCCAAAATTCTTTAAAAACAAAACAGTGGTCTAAGGTAGCCATATTACTAACTGCATAGTCCAAGTTCCATCAAATAATACAAAAAAGAGTTAAAAGAGAGGCACAAAGAAAAATTCAGATTGGGTCAAGTGATTCTGAACAGTTTATTCTCATGTGAAATGTTCACAAACAGAATCTGGATCATCAGAGAAAAACATGGCAAAGCACTGTTTCTCACACATGCTATGGGGAAGAAAAGATGAACATGCTGTGGAGAAGGAAGGTTAATGTTTAGAAATTCCTTCAGGGAGGGTGATACTTTCCAGACTGTGTCACCAGACCTATGTGAAACATTTCAGAATCTGCTTCTCATATACATGGAAATCTAAGTGTAAACTGAAGAGATAGACAGGAAGTGAGGCAGGAAAGTGAAGGCCTTTCAGGTTTTTTTTTTATTATTAAAAATTTAATTATACATTTTAAAATTTTTTACCAGTTCCCTCCCTCCCCCTTCCTCCCCCTCCCCTTCCCCCAGTGCCTCCCCCCCAATTCCCAGAGAGTCCTTTATTGTGTACGCCTAACTCTCCACTGGGTCCTCCTCTCCGATGACATATAAGGACCCAGTGGCATTTCCATAAGCCCTTTCTCTTGTTCCCCTTAAGCATAAGATCACTACTATGGCTGTCAATCCCTCGCCTCCAGGGGTCAGGTTTTAAGTACTGTGTCCTGGACAATGAAGACAAAGGGGGTTTGGGAGCTGGAATATGCTTATGAGCAGAACATTCTGTAAAATCAGAGTGTACTGGTGAAAGGTATAATCCAGACTTCCTTTGTCTTCACTCTACTTGTTAACTCAGGTAAAGAAGTTAGCAGTCAGGACTTTGGCAGAGGATGCTGAGGGTCATCAAATCTGAAGGAGAGAACTGCAGTTCCAATTCTGCTTTTAACAAACTATCCAAGGATGATGACCTTTATCTTTTATTTTCCTGCATCTACTTCCACACAGTATTTCAGAAAGTCAGCATGAAGCACAGTTTAAGTAAAACTGTGCATAAATTAATGGGTTCTTTGTGAAATAACCAAGTATTCTACAAATACAAACACATTACATGTATATTCCAGACCCTGGCTTATATTATAAGAAAATTTCAGCACACATTTAACCATAGTCTTCTAACTCATCCAACTAAAGCCCCTGTGAGTCAACAGCCCTGTGATTCCATGGCCAACACATGCACAATATGCCTCAAGCTGACAACAAGAGAGTAAGTCCCCTCAAACACACTTAGTATAATTTGCTTTTTTTCCATAAAATACACCAAGCTTCATGCCTAACTGTGGCATCCATTTAGCGGGTCCACAGAGGCTACTAGTGCTTTCCATATCACTACTCAGCCCTCCAAACCCTTAGTATGATTTGCCACACTGAAGGGATATGACAATGTCCTATTTTGCAAATAAACACAAGAAGTCTCAAAGAAGGGACTGGACTTCCCTTAGATTTCACAGGGAAAAGATGAAAATGCTCACTTCAAACCATGACACCACAGCATGGTCTAGGTCAGAGCTCAGCCTCTAGGACACAGGAGAAAAAAAAATCATTCCCCGAACTCAAAGCCCAACAAGCCCTTGCCCATCAGTTGACGAATCCAAGCACATTGAGGGCATCGGTCTGAGCATCTGCAATGGCAGATGGGGATACAGTTCTCTGCCTATTTGGGAGCTGACAATGCACTCACTGTTTTCCTCTTTCAGGACATCAATATTCCCCTATCTGGTGAGGAATTACAGGCTACAGTTCCTTCTCAAAGCTTTATGAACATTGTTGAGCCAGGAAAGAAGTTACTATTGCAGCTTTATTAAGGAACTGAAGGCCTGGGAAAGTCATCCCTAATCTCCCTTTAAATAACTGATAGGACATTCATCACCCTGTATTTTACATTGGAAAGTACTTTAAGTCCAAGGACCTGGACATAATAACTTGAAAGTGTAAGAAGAAAATGCTTCCAACATATTGCCTTAAGTAAGGATTTGAAGAATAAATCTTTTTTGTGGTAGCACAGAAGAGAAAAACAGCTATGAACAAATGGAATCATGACACAATAGACCTTCTATACATCAAAGAGAAAATCTTTGCTAACCATACAAAGCACAGTAGGAGCATCAACAATATACAAAGAACACAATAAACTGACCTTCCAGACTATTAACTGGAAAAAAATCAACAAACCATAATCCAGAACTTCAGAGACTCTATATCAACCACCTGGAACTAGGCCAGCCTAATCTCTCCCCATCCAGAAGCTCAGAGAAATTTGCCGAAGAGGGAGTGATAAGATTGTATAGCACAAGGATGGGAGGAGCAATGACATGCAAGATACTCCACACAAGTTAGGGCCGAAGCAATCATAATTGGACTTTGCATGCCCTGCACAATGTCCAACACACTATTGACCTCACAAAGTCTAGCATTTGCTAAAGACACCAAGATCCGTGGAGGCAAGGGATTGACAGCCACAGTAGTGTTCCTATGCTTAAGGGGAACATGGGAAAGGGTTCAGGGAAATGCCACTGGGTCCTTGCACCTCATCGGAGAGGAGGACCCAGAGGAGAGTCTGGCATAAACATTAAAGGATGCTCCAGGAATGAGATGGGGAGGCACTGGGGAAAGAGGAGGGAGGGGGAGGAGAATGGGGTATAGGGCGATGGGAGATTGGAGGGAGGGAGGGGATCGGTGTACCTGTTAAGTTTGTATGAGTGGAAAATAAAAAGAAAATAAACTGACCTTAACAAAATAAACAACCCAATGAAAGACTAGGAAAATACTTCTCACAGAAAATGCTGCTAACTATGTTGCAATATGATTCATTGATTCTGAGCTGACAAAATACTCATGAGAATTCAGAGTGGGAGACTCCTTTGCCTTCCCAACTCTTCTTTGTGTTGTCCTCTGTCTTTCTACCCTGCCTCAAACAAGGCCATACATTCACACTTGAGACTTCAAATTTTCCTCTTCCTTCTTGCAGATTGGCCAGTCTTCAGACCTTTTGATATTATCTGAAATATATTACTATTTTAATATTTTTGCAAGTATCACTACAAAGAGGAAATGCCCTGTATATATGCAGATTTCACATTCTTATTTGTGGTAGAAATGTTGGCTTTGATCATCAACTGACAATAGACTTTCAAGACTCAGAGTGCAATGATCATCTGTCTTCTGAACTCTGTTATGCCATTCTGGCTGAGACTCTTCATAGGCCATGCCTACATACTGCAGGTATGTCCAAATCTCCGCCTCTATCCTTGTGAACTGGCTTTCAGGCCTGGAGAGATTGCTTAGGACTTAATGCTTTGCCTCAGGAGCAGAAAGTTCTCAGTTTGGGTACATTATTCCACATAAACATTCCATACAGAAGTGATAGTGGCATGAGTGTCCAGTCCTGGAAGCTGCAAATATGCAAATACTAGTGTAATCAATTGGGAGTAGTGCAACCAAGGTTTCTCAGGTCCCCTTGGGCCTCCAAAAGCACCCACAGAACAATTCAGGACATATGTAAGTGAAAGTGGAGAGGAGAGAAAGAGAGAGAGAGAGAGAGAGAGAGAGAGAGAGAGAGAGAGAGAGAGAGAGAGAGAGAGAGAGAGAGAGCGCTGGACAATAAACCCTTGTTCCCTTAAGCTGTTTGATGGTCATTTATCAGCATTCATGCAGGCAGACTGCAAAATATTCCAAAGACACATTGGGCAAAAGTTTAGATTCTTATTGATCTCCATTATAGCAAAAAACACTACCGGATAAATTGATACTTGGAGGATGGCAGACTGGAAATAAGGTGTAGAGATCATTAGATGTGTGGCTCTGGCCACACTGCAACCAAATAACATAAACCTTGTGTACTAATTTTTTTCCCATGAACTTCTGCAATACTACAACTCTCAATGTTGTTATTGTTTGAACCTTTTGGGTGCTAATAAGCATTGCAGAATTCATAGGGGTACATAATATATAAGTGAGATTTGTCATCATGAAGATCTGTATACAGGTTGCATTATTTCTGAGCATTGATGTGATGTCCATGAATCAGTATATGTACAGTTTGTCTGAGGGCAAACTTCTCAATTCCTTTGTATTGGAAGGCTTACTGGCAGAAATATTAAAATTAATGGTTTCCTTGAGATATCTAGTTCATCCTATATTATCACGAAGTCTAGCATCTGCTAAAGGCACCACGATCCTTGGAGGCAAGGGATTGGCAGCCACAGTAGTGTTCCTATACTTAAGGGGAACACGGGAAAGGGTTCAGGGAAAGGCCACTGGGTCCTTGTACATCATCGGAGAGGAGAGCCCAGAGGAGAATCAGGCATGCACAAGAAAGCACTCTCTGGGAATTGGGGTGGGAGGCACTGGGGGACGGGGAGGGAGGGGTGAGGGGAGGGAGAGCAGGGGTTCGGGGGGAGGAGGAGGGAGGGAGGGAACTGGTGTACCTATTAAGTTTGTATGAGCTGAAATAATAATAAAAAATGAAAAAAATCCTTGCCTTCGCTAATGAGGAAATCACTATATTTTTAATATCTTGATTTTCATAACCGTTTTTTCTACCATAGGTAAAACAAATAAAACATATTTCTTTCCTCTAAGTCCTAATTTTCTTACATTTCCTTTCTTTCTTCATTTAGCATTTTAAATGATAGTAGGACAGACGTTTGTTACAATTTATCTTTGGTCATTTGAGCTTTACTCCATTATAAATTGATGGTGTCAAAGAATTCAATGCTGTGTATGTTTGATATCTGTATGTTGTTTAGGTCTGTGTCCATGTTTTGGATGGAAGGATTAATTCACATTCTTAAGGTTACATTCTTATTTTTCTATACTATCAAAAACATTACTCATTGGTAAAACATCTAGACTCCAGCATATGCTCAGATACATGTTAGTGTTGGCAGTGCTGAGGATGCTCAATGGGACACACACTCACACATATGCATATACACACACAAAGGCACACAGATAGGCATATATACACACATAGGCATATACCTGCACACATACACACATATGTGGACATGTGCACACACTTGCACGTGCACACACACACACACACACACATATACACAAAACACAAGATGTATTCTACATGGGCAGAGTGAAGGCAAGTTATGGAAGTGGGACTAGTGAGACATGGTAGACACACAAGCACACAGAGAGTTAAGAAAACTTAGTGGCTAAGAGACCCAAACTCTCCCAGGAATCCTAGGCCTAGTAAACTTTTAGGTAATTTCAATAACAAGGATCAAGGATAAGGAACAAACTAAGCAAAAGCCACTTCTTGGTGAGATATCAGAAGATTATCTAAGGGGCTAGGTGACATTATATGGCAGACCTTAACATTAGGCAAAAGAAAACAGACTGGACCTTAAACTAGACAAAGATTATGACCTTGATATAAATATGGAGGTTTCTTGGTCCTGGACTGTGATAAGAATTTTTCCTTGAACAGCATGATTTCACACATCTGCAAATTCAAATATATTTTCCACAAATTCACAAGAAACAGTGATCTGGAACAGGCAAAGACTTGAAAGTGGGAGAAAGTTTTCCAAAGGGATAAGCAGAGGGAATAGTATCATGGGCAAATGACATGAATCCATTGAGAACATTTTTGAAATTGTCAAAGAACAACGCATATCAAAAATACAGTACTGCATATGCACAAAAAGACCACAAAGATGTAACAAATATCTAATCATTATATGTCATGTAAAATGAATCAAACATTTTAGAGTTTGCATTTTCCTAATAATAAATCAACTTTAGGACTGAAGAAATGGCTCAGGGATTAAGCCTTTGCCTCATTAAACACAAGGACCTCATTAAACACTAGATCCCATGTGTGCTGGTTGCATTTTGGTGTTAACTTGACATTTGCAGACTGTTTGGGGTGCAGGTGTGGAAGGTTAATGGTTGGAATGACCCCTGAACAAGTCTGCAGGTACTTGATGGATTGCTGTGCAAAACCCAGCCCACAGTGGGTGGTACTTTCCAGTGGTGGACCAGATTATAGGAAGTGCAAAGGAGGAAGAAATTGCTCTTCCCTTATCTTGTGTCAATTTGCTGTGGAGTCCACTCTGCGAGCATCACTCGCTTTTAGAGCATTGTGGCCTTCTTTACTGCAGTTACTGCTGCCTCCATTCTTGAGATCCTTCAGAAAGCATTCTGTTTTGCAATGTAACCTTTCCTTCCTTCCCCAGACCTGTGTAACTCACCCTCCTTATCCCCTTCTGACCTCCTGTTACCAGATCCCAAAACACTGTATTGGTACCAGAAATTTAGTGACTGAGGATCTGACTTCAATAGTGCCCAAATCTGGGTGTGTGGGTCCTTGATCTCCTCTCCAACTGCTAAGCACTCATCCCTGACCTGGTCTTACTCATTTCACTTTTGGGGTGAATATTGGCTGCTGCACCTTTTGTTGACATTGGCATGCTTGATCCTAGTAGCACAGGGTCCACCTGGGTTTTGCTGGTACATGAGTCCTATTACATGAGGTAATTACATATTAACTATCACATATTATATGTAATTAATAGTATCTATACATGTGAGTAATATTTAAAAATACAGGTGTCAACTTGATAGTTGCAAGCTGAGATTTGGGCATGTCTCTGAAGAAGTGAAGGCAAACCTTCAAGAGATTGTCTAATGGAGAAGACTGTGCCTATGGGATGTGGGACCGTTTCCTGAGCAGGTGGATAAGAGAGGCAATCTAGTAAGACCCGTGAATTCCAAGGACTGAGCTCTCTGCTGTATTTCCATAACTGGTTCATCACATCAGCATTTTTTCAGTATACTTAAGACAGACTTGAAGTGTGGCATGTCAGGTTTGCCCCTTTCTCAGCAGAGGATGAGGTGTGACCAGTTCCCTGGGCTTCTCTGTTGATGGGAACCGTCCTCCCAAGCTGTATTAAGAAATAAAACCAGACAATAGTAAGCCCTGGATCCCTTAAGTCCTTTGATCCTGAACTAATCTATAGCATGCAGGCAAACAGAAACACCGAGGCTTTAATTTTCACGTGGGTCTCCTGCCTCCGGGTAGGGTAACCACGACACTCTGGCGACTTGCATAGACCAGACTTTTCCTTGAGTCTGAAAGTGTCACTTTCTTTCCCCACACCCACCAGAGCATCCAACACCCTGAAGCAGCGCAGTCCTTCCTTTAGCCACTGCCCCTCAGCTCACTCCTGGCATCCAACTCCCCACAGTGCGGCCCCTTCCTCGGCGACAAGTGTGTCCCCAGGGCAGCATCTCGGGGAGCTCATGAAGCCTGCACCGCGAATCGCGGTCCTTGGGAGCCCTGGGGGCCATTTCCACGCTGCGAAGTCCCTCTGGTCCTACACAAGGACGGGCTCCGCGGGCGCAGGGCTCGCAGGCTGCAAGGGTGACCATTGCCCCTTGTGGCTGTTGGCAAAGGACACGATGCTGCCCGGGGAACCTCCCTGCCTAGGACATGCAGCCAGGCAGGGTTCTAGATCCTTTCAGGGTCAGAGAGCTGCCTGCGCTGCACCTTGGATCTTCCAGCACCAGAAAAGTATCTAGTTCCCAGTGGTGATCAGTGGGGCAGGGCCGGTGTCGCTGCATCTGATTGGCCCTTTTCTTCCACCTGTCAACCCGTGCCTTGCTTCTGGAGAACAGGCTTGGTGGAAGTCCTCCCTTAAAGCCCGAGAACCCTGGGTTCAGGCCGTGGGCCTGTGGGGACTGCAACCTCTAAGCAGGAGTTGGCCTCACCATCCAATCAAGGATAAATCACAAGACCCTGTGTGGTGTGCGAGCCCTCAATAGCGATTTCCTGTCCTGATGTTGATATTTGCAAACCAGGTCATTCGGGTTCAGCTCTGCCCTAGTTTTCAGTTGCAGTCAAGTACCAAAGTCTATTTCAAATCTGCAGGTGTTTTGTTTCCCAAGGAATCTATGCGTTTCCATCCCTTACTCCCCATTCCCATCTTGCACCCTGTACATTCCACCTCCCTCCTGGTTTCATCTGGGGTGTCTGCTGTGGTGCTCAGCCCGAGCACCTGCTGTGGTTGGGGTGACCCATCAATGGGGTAAATCCCTGAATAAAGAAATTCCCTTTCTCCTGTGTCGCATGAATTTGGAATAATCTCAGGGTGGTGTTGTATATCTGAGTTCTTCTTGGGGAAGTGCTGATAGACTAACTTTGTACAGGGTTAGTAGAGATATCATAGCAGGTAGGGTGGCAGCCCAGTCATGACCCGACAATACCATCTGGCAGTACCATTCTCCACCACTGGCTCTTACATTCTTACTTTACTTGTCCTTTTTTCACTTTTGGTTTTCTGTGGAACAGGCTCTCCTTGCCTTAGACAGGTCATTAAGTGGCTCCTAGTCAAAGGCAGTCTGACTGGAAGTCCTGCCTCTGCCCATTCAATGTAGCTTTTACAGGCCAACACACTGTTGTCCAGCAGCTGTTTCATTTTACTTTGTTTTTGATCATAACACCTTCTCCTTTCAGTGAGTAGAATTTCTTATTCCTTACAAATTTGTATGTTGTTTTTGTGGGTTTGCTTTCCTTCAGGGTTTTTTCCTGCCCTATATTTCATTTTGGTGTGATGTAAGCTAGAGCTTGTGATGTTCTTCTTTTTTCCTCTTCAGATTTTGTGGAGTTTGTAGACACTAGGCTTTCAATCCCCTGGCTTGACACCCTACATTGGAAAACTGTAAATACTGATTCTAGGAGAAGGATAGAAGGCTCTGTGTCAGCCATCCAGGCACAAGCTGCTCTCCAGGTAGGTGGGGCTCTGGGAAAGGAAAGAGTTTCTAGACTGTGGGAAGCAGGCCTGGGGGTTACAGGGGGCACTGGGGCTCTAGCCTCCCCCTTCCTAAGCTGAGAAGACCCAGAGCTCTTGCTTTTTTCTTGCTGTCAGGTCCTCAAAGTCTGGCTTGGCAGCTGTAATGTGGATGGGGAGCTGCTGGAGACTTCATTCCCTTTCCAGCTCTTCCAGTGTCCAGAGTGACCCAGAGTGGACTCCTGGACCGCCTCAGGTCCTGAATGAGAGAAAACAGAGGTCCTGGTAGCAGAAACAGACATTTGTTAGGACTGAGAAGTTGTGGGTATGGCTATGCTTGCACTAAACCCAGAAATGAAACCTGTTCATGATCCACTTCAATTCATGGGATGCCACTTCATGTAAAACATTTCATCATGCTTTACACGCAGGAATCTACATGCAATCAGAATTCTAGCTGGTTTATTATTGCTCTTGGCAACACCATGCAAGCCTTATCTTTCTACACAGATTGTCAGTCCTTAGAGGTTTTTCATTTTATTACAGATTTGCATGGCCACAGTCCTGCCTGGCACATCTTCTTTGAAATGCAATGGTTCGCATAGTATTAGCAGCACAACTCCCATCAGCATGACTTGGTTTGACTGTACCTGTGATTTCTTTTTCCTGCCAGCTGAAATAAACATAGAATGTCCAGGTTAGTCTTGCCTCCAGTTTCCAAAAATCCTGAATCAAAATAGAGTCTCCAGTGTGATTTTTGCTGCATGTAGTTTCTTTTCCTTCTCTCTCCAACTCTATATTCAATGAAATGCTTTGGATTCTGGAAAAGTGTATTTTCCAGGGGACATAACTAGGCACTGGCATGACTGAGAAGCAGTGCCCATGGAAACTGTAGCTGTTACATGAAAGCTCCCCTAATGGAAGGGAAGCCAGAGACAGGCCACAGCTCAGTATCTCCAAAGCTCATGATCAGAGAAGACTGATTATGGCACCAACCAGAGGAATCCCAAGTCCCCCTGGAAAGCCTTGGAGAGTGCTACTTGTGGTTCTAACCCCATGCACATCAGGTCCCACATGAATGTGTAGAGAGCCTTCTGCTAGCTCCCCACAAAGGTTATCTATAGTCTTCCAACACCTGTGCAGAGGCAGGATAATGACTCTGAAGTGAGATGGCCACAAGCTCAGCAAAGTTGGTAAAGAAATGGAATATGACCAAAGTTGTGAAGAGATATGAAACCAAAACCAAACAAACCCAAATGCCAGCAGGAAGGCAGGGAAAAGAAAACAGGCCCATGAAAAAAACGCAAATACGCATAGTTAGTTCAGAAATAAGAAGGCAGGTGACCAAGAAACCATGGTCTCAGGAAATGGACCTTGCTACAGAAGTGCTTCTGGCTAAATGTATTTCTTTAAGACTTACATGGTCTAATTTGCTCAATTAACATATTACCAGAAAAGGCAGAGAACTCAAAAGGCCCAACAATTCCCTGGGAGACTGAGGAAAATCTGTGTGGAGGAGGGAAAATTCTTTCTTCAAGGATATACCCACTGATTCATGATTCATCCTCCAGCAAGTGCTCAGGTAAACTCTATCAAAGGCAATGCAAATGAATCCCAGGTGGCCACTCATGAAAAAAAAAAGGTGTAAGATTGGAAATTAGGGTTTTGGCCAGGATAGGGAAGAGGGAACAGGGGATTAAGGCATGAAACTATCATGAATTTACTATAATCATGTGTTTTTCCTATGTCTACACATCTACTTTATTTTCTATTTATTTATTTATTTATTTATTTGTGTGTGTGTGTGTGTGTGTGTGTGTGTGTGTGTGTGTGTGTGTGTGTGTATCAGAGGGCACTATATGTCCTTGTGAAGATTAAAGGGTGACTTGAGGAATCATCTTAGATTGTGTCTACCTCATTTTCACCTTGCTCTGGGATTTCTCCAAGGACCACTCAGGATCTTCTTCTTGTGAGGCAGTCTGAATTCCTGAGCCATCTCGACAAGCACACATCTACTTCAAAAACCAGTCACCTCCAGGCACCAAAAAAACCCTCCAGCAACTAGAAAAGGACGCCTTACTTCTCAGGAAGACTTTCTTGAACTGTCATTCAAAGTTCTTACCATGAGAAAGAATCAAAAAGGGAGAGGGAGTGGGAGCAGGAAAAGGACAGAGGAAAGGGATCAGAAGGAGCATGCTCCCTCTCAGAAGGAGCGCCATGCCCACTTTCAGAAAAAGCCACGCCCACTTTCAGTTCTTAGCCCCTCCAGGGTTCACCATCATCCTCTCCAGTCAGTACACAGATGTGGGTTCAGGTTCCTGAACCTGTTTCCAACACAACAAAATGCACACTAGGCGAGGGAGTACCTTAGTTCCAGTTCTCCCACAAAGGCTTGTGGGGGTCACTGGAAGATGGATAGTACGATGGGAGGTGCCCCCTCAACAGCCCCTTTCCCTTCTTCCCTCAATCCTTTCACAAACGAGAAGGCCTGAGTTCATTGTCCTTGACCGGCAACCAAGCCAGTTCCTCTGAACTCTGGGTAGGAGTGATGATAGCAAGAGAGAAGTATCTTTTGTCCTGGACATGGGGTTCAGTTTATTTTTATTGACTGAAAACATAAACCCACACCTTCCTCTCCCTTTTCCCTCACTGGGGTATCAGGATGCCCTTTCCAGTCCGGACTAACAGCCTCCTCACATGCCAATTTGGCAACCTCATCTTAATTCACTCCTTCACTGTTATGCCTGAATGCCCCATGCACCTCCTAGGGAGAGAGATCTTTGAAAATGCCTCCAGGTTTCCATTCACATTCCCTCTCTAAGATCTACCTCCTGTCATTTTACTCCAACTAAAGGACCCTGGCATGCCATCTTTTCCTCCACTACCCTCCCTACTGGCTTCTTAGTCTCAAGATATCATTCCCTCTGAGATGCCTCCCTCTTTTCTGTAACTAAACACAACTCAACCATTCTAATACAGGTAAAAGATTCTTCTGTTACCACGTCCCAAACGTGCTACTGTTTTCCTTCTTGTACCAGGAGAGGGTTCCAACCAACTATCCACCAACTTACTTCTATGAACCCATCTACTAATTCTGACCCAAATCCCCTATAATATTCCCCCAATCCTGGAATCAAAAAACCTAATAGCACCTTCCATTACTCAATTTCTTCATAAAATTAATAAGGCCTTCATTGGCACCACGATCATTGCTCCTAACCCTTACACCCTCCTATCCTTTATCCCATCCCTAACTACTGAATTTTCTTTTTAATATTGCTTCCTAATCCAGTTTCTCATTTCGGCTCATAGTGTTTAAGTTTCCAGGAGGTATGTGTATAATTTTCTCTTGTTTTGATTGTTTTGTGGATGTCCAGCTTTAGGCCGTGGTGGCTGATAGGGCACAGGTTTTAGAAATTTCAC
Organism: Typhlomys cinereus; assembly: GCA_023101885.1. Taxonomy (NCBI): domain Eukaryota; kingdom Metazoa; phylum Chordata; class Mammalia; order Rodentia; family Platacanthomyidae; genus Typhlomys; species Typhlomys cinereus. The sequence continues at coordinate 2,337,986 of JALPQD010000360.1, read as the reverse complement.
TTTCTTGTACATGTGTAGATTCATTTTGGTGGCCCCATGTGATCATTTTGGAAAATTTCCCGTGTGCTGCTGAGAAAAATGTGTATTCTTTGGTGCTTGGGTGAAAGTTCGATAGAGATCTGTGAGGTCCATTTCTTTCAGGGTTTGATTAAGTTCCCAAGTGTCTCTGTTAAGCTTTTGTACCTGTTGGAATATCTATCCCATGTAGAGAGGGGGGGGGTGGGGCGGTGTTGGAGTCCCAAGAATTACGTTTGGGGCTTGTATATCAAAATTCCTTGCTTTCACGCTGTATGGTTTTCTTAATGAATGTGGAGGGGCCCGTTTGGGTGCATATAGTTCAGTATTGTGAAGTCTTCCTGGTGCATTGTACCGGTGCTGACTAAAATGTAGTATCCCTCCGTGTCTCTTATATTTTTTTTTTTGGTTTGAATTTGAAATCCACTTTGTCGATAGCAAATAATGGCTACCCCTGCCTGTTTTCTGCTTCCATTTTGCTTTGTAGAATTGTTGACGCAGCCTTTATTTTTAGAGCGTGCCTATCTTTTGTGGTGAGATGGGTTTTTCCTTTCATGCAGCAGATTGATGGATTGTGATTTTTTTAATCCAAGTTTGGTAAATCTGTGTCTCTTGATCGGTGAATTAAATCCCATTAACTTATTGGTTAGATGGAGAAACTATTGTTAATTCCAGACATTTATTATGTTTAGTAGCTTTTATCAGTATAAATTGCTTCGCTTTAATGGTGTTAATTTTGCCCTTCTGTTTTTTTTCTCCTCCTGGAAATATGCCTGTTTTATTTTTCTTCAAATACCTTGAGTATCATTTCTAGCAGTTTTTTGAAAGGCCCTGGTTTGGTGGCCATGGTATCCCTTAAATGTTGTCTTGTGCTGGAAAATTTTTCTTTCTCCTCGATCATGACTGAAGTTTTGCAAGGGTAAATGCAGCCTGGGTTGACATTTGTGCTCCATTCCATACTTGAAGTATGTCTCTCCAACTCTTCTTGCTTTACTGTTTCGACTGAGAAGTCAATTTGTTTTTTAATAGGTTTTGCCTTTAAAAAGTGACCTTGTTTTTTCTCCCTTTGAAGCTCTCAGCACCAGTTCTTTATCTTGAATGTGGAGTGTTTTAACTATTATTTGCCGCGGTGTGCCCTTCTAGTTTGGTTCTTCTGTTTGGGGTGCGGAATGCCTCTTGTATATGAATGGGGCCTCTCTTTCTTTAGATGAGGAAAGTTTTTTCCTTGATGATCGTTTTGAAAAAATTTCCATCGGGGTGGTATTTTGAGATTCTTGCTCCGGTTAATGCCATTGAATACGCATGTTAGGCTCTTCAGGGTGTTCCCATATTTCTTGGTAGTTCTCTCATTAACTTTGTGGCTTTAACAACCTCTTCCATTGAGCGGCTAGTACTCCCACTTTATCTTCAAGGTCTGAATTCTGTTTTCTCCTGCTTTCATTAGTTTCTGTTGATAAGACTCTCTGTGGCGTTCTGGGTTGAAGATAACTTGTCTTTTAGCTCAGTGTTTAAACTCTGCTTGCGTTTGTTTAACTGTTTCTAGCCGCTTTTTGTTTCTTCTTCTTGCACTGTTTTTTCTCAACTCTCCTCCAATGTCCTGTTGTTTTCCTCTTCAAAGCGATTGATTCGATATGTAATTCCTCCCTCCCGGATTTCTCTTCATAGTTAAAAAAAAAAAACAACAAAATTTTGAAACATGTAAGATCATATTTTGAAAGTCTTTATCCTGGGTCATGCTTTCTTGGCCTTTTTCCGCGGGTTTGTTCTTTTTTTGGAGTCTACATTATGGGATTAATTTCTTCTTCAGTGGAGATTTGTTTTACTTGAGTGTTGCTTCTCATGGATTTGCCACTTTGCTTTGGCATTGTCCATTTACCTCTTAAGATCTCTCAATTTCACAAACTGATTATTTGGGGGCCTGGGTATCTGGTGGGCGGGGCCCTGAAAACGGGGACTTACCCTAGGGAGCGGGGTGAGGCCCGGGTGGACCGCGTGCGGTGTCCCGACTGGCGGAGCGGGGTGGGGCGAAAGGGAGGATGGGGCTCAGGGAAGGTGGCTCCTCTTTTCCTCCCTTGGCCCCCGCGCGGCTCCGGCGTGATGGGCGGGAGTCCGGAGCCGGGTCCCCGTGGGCCTGACCTGGGGTCCTGAGCGCGCGTTGAGGCCCGCTGGATCTCCGCCTATACGCGTCCCGACCTGCGTCGCGTAATGGGTGGAGCGAAGATGGAGGCTGCGCGCGGTCGGCGTGGAGCTATTTTACCCGAGGGCAGCTGGGGCGGGCCCGGGCGCAGGTGGAGGTGCTCCTCGTCCCTGGGCCCCCCCGCGCTGCTTCCGTCTGATTTCTGGAGTCGGAGGAGGGCCGGGTCCCCGTGTGCTGACCTGGGTTCCTAGAGCGCCTCTTTTAGTCCCTGCTTGATCTCTCCTATCTACATCTTCCCTACCGGCGGCGCGTGTGGGTGGGGGCGAAAGAGGGAGTCATGATGATTCTTGATGTCACTCTGGACCTCCTCTGGCACACCCAGTCCATGCCTTCTTTCTTGTATAAACACAACACACACACACACACACACACACGTGATGGTTGCCAGTCTCTGAGTCATCATTCACCAGCCATTTCAAAAGAAGTTCTCTGACCAACTCCTAAGTAGCATTGCCCTATGTGTGGAGGGACACAAAATTATTTTGAAGGCAATTGGATGGGGCTGCCTCATTTTGTTTACTGAAACACAACATCGCTTCCTCGTGGGATCTGGACCCTCCCCTGCCCCAGCTTTGGCATTTTGACTGGGATAAACAGTGTCAGCAGTGAATTGCCTCCCGTGGAGGAGACATCAAATCAAAATAGAAAGCAGCTGGTTTCTGCTCTCTCATATCTACCAACATCAACACCATGGGCTCTCCTGCCCAAGCACACAGGGTCCCCAGAGTAAGATCATTGCTGACCATCCTCCCGAGTACACCTGCATAACACCTTCTGATAACATGGGGGTAGCCAACAGAGAGGAAGCTCCTAAGCCCAGTTCTAGCTAAGTCCTCTAACCCATACCAATGCACGTGGTGTCTTCAGCAATTGGGTCCTTACCATCTAGTTCCGTCTGCTCTGGTGGCAGCTAATAGTCTACAATTGTTTGGTGGGGAGACTTTTCTATGGCCCCCTGACCAGACACTCTTAGGAAGTAGCAACCACTGAACCACTGACAGTGGGGCTTTTCACTTAATAGCTTTTGGCTTCTGGGGCAAGCTCTGTCCATCTATCTCACATCATTACCTGTACTCCAATCTTGTGTTTGTTTTTAATTAACTTACCAAGAATAAGATTTCTTTATGCCTTTTTATACAAGGTTTTAGCTTTGGGGTCGGTCCGCTTCCCTGTCCCCTCCTACAGAACTCTTATTTAAAAACCATCCAACCAATCCACCATCTACCCACCCGACCACATGGCAACAATTAATAACAACATTCTTCCTCCTTTGAAATCTGATCTAGCTATGCTTCCTTCCTTAAACCAATCATCTTAAAATTCTCCCAAAAATTCCTCCCCAGACACTATCTTTACTAGATCCATGTACCATTTTTGGTGGTACTATTGACCAGCAACATATCTATTTTGATAGAGAAAGAAGTTTATTTCAGATAGAACACCGGGGAATTCGAAAATCTATTTTGTGTGAACTTTTTAATGCTGTAAGTACCGCAAGAATATTTTGGCATATAATGTTTTCTCTAAGATTACAATTGAGAGGACTGTACTTGTGGGACACAACGACTGGACACGATCATATGATGCTTGGGTTTTGGAGACATACCAAAGGAAAGTCTGGTCACAACTTATCACTGCAGGGGGAGAATCCTGAGGTTGTGTAAGGGACTTTTATACTGGGCCTGATATCTAGTCATATGGAGAATTTCGAAATGCAATGATAGTGCATGCGTTCTATTTCTGAGACTCACCTACTTCTTGTGTATCTCTCTTCTTCCCATTGAGTTAAAGATGCGAATATTTAGAAAACTATCCATACTCAGAAAAAAATAATTGAAAATTACAGAATGGACCTACATTATCTTCTTATCCGATAGCTGAAAAAAACATTTTTTATAAATTTCATGGTACAACTGTTACAATACAGAAATTCCTTCCCTGTATATAAAATTGCTACATGAATAACCCAAACTAAAGGTTTTCTTGGAAAAACTAGAAAAAAATATTTTTTTAAAATATATAAAGACATCAAAACATCAAGAAAAAGGCAGACCTTCACAGAAAGATAAACATATTATGAAAGTAGTAGACAATAAACATAAAAAAACTCTTCTTAGTGTTGAAAGAATAGAACAATATAAATTTAACTAATGAAGATGCACATTTAAAGATGTAATGCTAAGTGTAAAATGGCATGAATGTGGCACTTGTCATAATTGTTTTATTTAACTTTTAATTTTGTAGTACTAGGAGGTACTCCAAATGTCTCACACTGCTATGCAGTTGCCTTCACTTGGCTAATCGCTGTTTCTCAGCCCCTTTAAAATTTTTCTACTTAAAAATGATTCATTGTGGTGGGATGCCTGCCGGGTTCATGTGTGGAGATCAACGGCGACATGCAGACGTGTCTCCTTGCTATCAATCAGACCTCTGGGATTCAATTTATTTTCCTTTCCAGATTTTTTCAAAGCAGGTGTTTTTTTATCCACCGAGCCACTTCACTGTTCAAATATTGATACAAGGGTTCTCACTAAGTGGTCAGGTTAGCATTTTGACCTACGCTCCTCCCCTCCCAACCTCTTGATTCCCTACCGGCATTCCAGGTGTGCACGGCTGCTGGGGGCCACACATGTTTCCCTTCTTGTGCACCTCAAGGCTGGAACTTAAAACCTTGTCACCTAAAGGGGTGAAATCTCCAAAATGGAGCGCCGGTGCCCAGTAAGCCGGAGGGTGTTACAATGTCGAGAACCATCAGCAAGCACATTTTTGTTCTTATTTTAAAACATCTTGAGTTTGTGTGTTTCATAAGGCGAGGACACATAATATAGGATCTTGATCAGTGTGTTGACTTGGAAGTACCTTTTTGCTTCCATGGACATATCTGATGTACTGACAAGTGCCATCAGTGCCTACATGCCTATCTTTCTAGAAGTTTCTCGTCTGGACATGTGTGATTGAATCCGCAACTTACCATCTTTATCTTTCCTCCTGCTTGGCTAAGAAGACACTGAAATCCCGGTTCCCTTTTTCCAGATTTTCCACTTCCAACTATGCTTTTAGCCCGGTAAAGGACATTGTACTGCAATGGGAAGAACCATGGCACCAACAATATGATATCTGCTGGCCCTCTTCCCGGGCTCACATCTAGTCCTGTGAGGGAAAGCGGACATTGTACCATGGAGACTGACTCTGTTTGACCTTCTTGGGACTCCATCATTAGAGCCCGACCTGCAGAAGGACAGTGCAGGTGGGGCAACTGTCTCGGAAGTTTAAGGCACAGGAGGACTGGAGTTTGTGGTCCTAGCCTGGGCTACAATGATGTTGCTCCAAGCCACGTGGGCTACCTAAGAAGGTGTCCTGTTTCTAAACACCCACTCACGCCAAAGAAGAAAAAAAAAGGGAGGAGAAGAAAGGAGGAGAAGAGGAAGAGAAGGAATAGGAGTATGAGAAAAAGAAGAAGAAAGGGCAAGGGAAGAGTATATCCCTTTGGTGGCAGTGGAGAAAGAAAGCCTGGTTTTTGCTTAGCACCTGAAGTTTGGTGCTTGTGGACTGAGGTTCAGTCCAATCTAGTCCCAAGGCGATCAAGTTCAACAAGACCCATCAGCAACATCTCTGGTGGCTGAAGCAAAATCTTAAAACGAGAAAGTCTTGCCTTGGTTCCCACAGCGATGTGGCTGATTACAGGGAACTTTATTTTCTTTTTGTATAATAAAGAAAGCAGAGGAGTTAGCATTTAAAACAATGTTACAACACATAAAATTAACAGTTACTAGATTTTCCCCCCCAAGTGATGCTAATTCATTATTCTGTTACGCAGTCTCCTCGAATGCCACACATTTCTGCATGGACCCTTGCTAGTTTCCCTTTCCTGAGTCTTTTATACCTGGTTGTTAGGGATTCAGTGAAAGCATAGTTTTGGCAGGAGTGAGTTGCTTTTCATTTCTTTTTACACTCCAGATTCTACATATGTACAATGAATTTAATTCATTTTCCATTTTCCTACTACTCACTGCGACCTCATTTCCCCCCTCCTTCTCCCCTGCAAACTTCTTCCTTCTTTTCAATCAGTTCCCTCTCCCCTCCCCTCCCCACTTCTTGAATGTTTTGTCGTGGTGTTGACCCCTCCAAGTTTCATCATGGCTCCCTGCATTCGCATATGCCTGGCCTCTTGTAGGAGCATGGGGGTAAACAGCTGAAGAAGTGGCTCCTCTTCCACAATCAACATAGTCCTTAGGAGTCTCTTAAGACGGGGTGAGGCCTCATGAGCTCCTCCCATTTCCATAACGCAGCATTGGATACCTAATCTTGTAGAGATAAAACACAGTTTCAGTGAGGCATGAACACATCCGCCTTGTTGTGCAAGATGACAACTGCTTGGTGGCAATTCAACTGCCCTGTGGCAGTTAATTTTTTAGTATTTATTTATTTACTTGATAGAAAAATAGAAGAGAGAACGAGAAGATGAGAGAGAGAGAGAGAGAGAGAAGAGAGAGAGAGAGATAGAGAGAGAGAGAGAGAGAGAGAGAAGAACACATGTTGCCTGGTTTCACATGTGGAAATTAGAGGACAACTTTTGGAAGTCTGTTTCCTGTGGCCTTCTGATGGTGCACATTGAGCTATGTCACTGATCTACCTCCCCCACTCTCTCATCCTTCCTGTCCTCACTTTCCCTAATGTTTCCCTGAGCCTTGGGGGTTATATGATATATATATCTATTTAAGGGCCAAAGAAAGAGTGAGGTTTTAAATTTGATGAGTCAGACAACGGGCACAACAAGAGTTAGTTTTCTCAGAATCCCCTTTCATAGATTTTTAGGTCGCAGAAGAAGGGTTGTGCTCTTCTGGCCCCTAGCCCTTTGGTTGCTCCTGACTGTTTTGGCGAATGGCATATCCAATTCTCTGTATATAAACTCCACACACGCATCAATATTAACATCTGTTCACATAACATATGGGAGTGACTACGAAGTGACTGCATGATCACTCACTCTGTCCCCAACCCCTTTTTTTTAGTTGTGGCAGCTGCTTTGCCTTGGCAGAGGAGATTGATGGACAGGGGATCTTGTCCGCTGCCCCAAGCTCAACCTTCATGTGGAAACCTCCAGAGTGGGTGCCTGGCACAATTTCCTGTATTGTTTTCGACTCCCCCTTTCCTCTGAAATAATTAGAATGTTCTGATGTTAAATTCACAGATGCTGTCAAGATATATTTGCTTCCTAATTAACAGCATCCTGAACCCTTTCTTTCTCATCTGTACTTCATATTGATTGACTTTCCTCCCTTCCCCAATAATGAAAAGCAAAGCAAATAAGTCTGACCATCAGTGCCCGCTGAAAGAGATGGAGAACATCAGTGTTAGTGGAATATGTTTTATCTCCTGCAAGTGCAATCCCGCATGGTGTTTTTGAAGCTGAAAATCTAGACCGACCTGTCTTGCTCATGAGGTCAAATTTCAGGTTAGATTTGCAAGAGGGAGACATTTAAAAAGAAAAATGTTTGTTAGTTTTCGGGGTGAGTGGAAAAGCAATCAGTTTTTCCAGGAATCGAAGAAGGTGAAGGTGAAAAAGGGAGGGAAAGCTAGAGGAATCAGAAGGAGAGGGAGGAAAAGGGGAAGCTGCAAGGAGGATGGAGAGGTCGAATGAGTAAAGAAGAGGAAGGAAAAAAGGAGGAATTGGCAGAGGAGCCAGTCAGACTCCTGGATTTATGGCCGTCTCTGCAAACCGTCATGGCGAAATGTCACTATGCTTGAGAGATGTCAAGTATCGGACAGGTGTGACAGAAATTGGAAGATAATCAAGATTGGAGAAAAAATTGCTACACATATGCCTATAGATACATGTATGCATATATGCACATACATAGTTTTGTTTTTAGAATTTAGCAATATTTTTCTAATTAAATTTTAAGCGTTTGGAAAAACAAAGGAAATGTTGAACTTAATGAGTATGCTGTGCATGTGTGCATATGCCTGTGCATGGATGCACATGTGGTATGTGTGTGTGGGTACATGTGGTTTTGCGAACTCTGCTCATCATGCCTTCCCTAGCTTTTGGAGGAAGAATCCTTGAATAGAGTGCCCATATTCGGTCGAAACCCCTTCTCAACCTTGCAATGATGCTTGTAGTGTCTGATTATGTTTAGGAGTATTCGCGGCTTCCCAGGACCCCCCCACGTGCACTGAGGAGGAATGCGGGTAACAAGATGTTAAGCTAGACCATTAGCTTACTGTTGGAGGGATGAGGGAAGAATCTCCAGTCATTTCTCTGCAGGGACCACACTAACAGTTTCTACTCAGATCTGGCTTCTGGCCTCATGTGAGGATAGATGATTATAATGCTAATATATCCATGCACACCTGTGGGCAGTGGAGGTTGCTAGATTAAGCTTCTGAGAATACCTATGTTAATAATGGCAATTGGTATAGGAACCAATCTTAATTGTGGGCATAATCCCTATGCAGGGGATCTGGAGGTACATGAAGCAGAGAAGTCAACTGCGCACTAATATTCTTTCATTGCTTTCTGCTTTAGGCTTGAAACCATCAAAAAGTTTATCCTGAAAGCATGGTTCAACTACTGGTAATTTTACTATTATTTAAAGAAAACCGCAAATTTTTGATCTATAGACAACAATAGAATCAGCGTTTTTCAACTTCTGCTCTAAGACCTCCCTACTGTGATGAACTAGCAGAATAAGCCCGTCCTCACCCAAACCTGCCTTTGCCTCAGTATTTTCCTTCACATCGCAGAGGAAAATCCTAACACCTCTTCCGATTTGTTTTCACAGCAGAGTTTTCCTATGATTTCCTTTCTGGTGTGGGATGAAGACTAAGAGGAGGATTAGGTGTGGTCACACTGCTGGTGTCTAAGGCCGGTGCCAAATTCTTCCTTGTTTGTGGAATAGACCAACTGCCGGCATCTGAAGATCTAGGTCTGTTCTTACTAGTTTTCTGTATCATATCCCTCCACTTCTTTCAATCAGGGAAATCAATTAACGCTTGGACTGACATAAAGGTGGGTGCAATGAAAATTGAGAGTACCAAGAACGTGCCTGGGGAACATGAATATCTCAATTCTTTAGCTGTTGGGTCTTTTCTTCCTGAACTACAATGTAAAATGTCTTTTGGTTCCTTGATATCTCCCAAGTGTTTAGGAAGTAATGTCAGTCACATAGCAAACTTTAAGTAAATATTAGTTGAAAGAAAAAAAAAAAACACTGCATGGATTACAAATACATCCTTTCCCTGAGTTTGGAGGATGCGTGAGTCAGTTTTTCTTGGTACTATAACAAAATAACTGAGGTAGTTCTTACGAAAGTGCAAGAGTTTTTCTCTGTCTCTTGGTTTCTGATTTGAGAAGAGGCAGTGTATCCAGTGTGGGGGGTGTGTGGCCAGGCACACACACTCAACCCCTGGGCCGGAAGCAAAGAGCTAGAAGAGATTGGTGATTTTCAGACCCTTGTCAAGGACATTCCTCTTGTCCTAGAATCCTTCCATAATGCTCTGCTTCCTAAAGTTCCCACTGACTCTCCAATAGTACCAGCCTGGGAAACACTCCTTTCACACGCATTTATGTGTTTACACACAAAGATTCAAGTCAACAACGGCGTATAAGCTTTCAGACTCCTCCCATGGTACAGAAGAGTCTTTTGTATCGTCAATCTCCCTGAGTAGTAACTACTCGGGATGCTCTTGTTTACAATGAGAACTGTTTAGTTGATTGTAAACACTCATTCCTTCACTCCACAATCTATAGCATGGTATAACAATGGGAGATTTCAAATCATCATGTGTATATTGCTGGTGAATTTTTTTGTTTTTGTTGGGGGGAGGACAAGGCACATGCTGATTGGATATGAAATTAAATTGGAACCAAGGATTATTGAGGAGCCATCATTCACCTGTGTGAGTTGGGTTTCCCAGATGTTTCTCTGAGATGATGATTCATGTTTATATTGTTCAATAGAAGTACTTTCAGGGGTCTGGACATGGCTCATGGTAACGTACCAGTTGGATAGGCATGAGGATCTGAGTTCAGATTCTCTCATGCAATAAAAAAGATCAGGTGTGAGGACATGTGGTCTTCACCCCCATCTTAGGGAGAGAGTTCAGAGAAAGTGGATCCCCAAAGCTCGTTCAGTCACCCACCTAACCAAAGAAGCTAGCTCTTGGCATGTAAGAGACTTTGTTTCAGTCGACAATGTGCAGCAATTCAAGAAGACCCCCCAGGGTTGATGTTCTGGACTCCACATTCATACACACACACATCACACACACACACCCATACACACATATGTACACCTGTATGCACGATGCATGTACCACACACAAGGCACATACAAAAAAAAAAAAATTAAACTGCTATTAAGTAGAAATGCTTGGAGGGAATGAAGGAACCAGTGGAAGGGAAAGGAGATGAGAAAAAGGAAGAAAGGATGAATAATGAAGAAACTGTGTGATACCCACAATAACAACCACCATAAAACTTGTACAGTATGTTGATTAAGAAATTTGAACTACATGAAAAGTCTGAGAAGAAATAGTGGATATAGAAATATGCAGGAAGGGAGACGGAGCAAAATCAATGTGAACCGCGTCCAAGAGTTCTTGGGCCCCCCGGTGTCGCCCTTTTGCTGGTGTCCTTTGCAAGTTCCCTCCAACGCTGTACCCAAGACCAGTCTGGTGTGAACCAGCAGCACCCAACAGAAGTGGTTGCCTTGGTAACTGGGATCTTTGTTCTGCTCTGGGTGCGCCTCCTCGGCTCTGTCCTTCCCTAGCTCGCTTTGCTATCATCACTTTTACTATGGAGAAAGATAGACCTCTGTAAGAGAGACATATCTGTCAGGAGCTTTTGAAGCCCCTTGCTGGGCAGTCATGGTCTTGAGCAGAGTCCTGGCTCTAGCAAAAGGCTGCATCTATACTCACCCCAAATCATATGCTTGAATGCAGCCTCATGAGTGACCCCAAGACAATCTGTTCCCACCATTTTCTCACTTTTCAGATTTGCCATGTCAGATAATAAGTTCTTATTCTACAATTAATTTGGAAGAATTCATCATTGGCTAGAGCCAAATAATTACCGGGTGGGGTATGGGGTGAGATTTCAGGGAAAAACCCCAGCTTTAACTAGATCCTTTTGATGGCAGGGGGGTGTGGTTGGTGTTCTGGAGAGACTTTCCCAACTGAACCTGGGAGCTAAACGGTGATCTAGGGCAAGGGATTCCATTTAGAAGAAATGTGCCCTTAAGACCCAAGCATACAGGAAAGTAGAGTGGGACAGGCAACCCAGCAAAAGTGAAGAGACTTAAGTGGACACAGACTGAGCTATTGTTGGGGTTCCACTAACTGCCATACCTTGGCTTTGGATTTTTGCCCATAGGTGACAGGATCGCCCATGTGGGATTTCAAGCAGACGATGTTAGCTAGTTTTCTTTTCTGTCCCTGGTTGTGTTCCTCCTCTGGCAGCTGAAGAGGAGGTTGTTCATTTTGAAGTCATCATATAAGATTTAGAGAAGAAATTTCAGGGATCACAATGATAGTAGCAAATGCAAAGAACATATTGTAGAGAAATGCAGCATGGGGTGGGTGGGATAAGCTCAGTGGATAAGGTGGTTGGTACTCAACAAATGTGGCGATTTGAGTCATTCCCATAATCCCACATGGATAGAAGAAGTTTGCCCTCTGACTTCACTTATGCAGCATAGCATGCTTGTTCTCTCTCCTCTCAGCAAATAAATAAAACTTAAAAAAGAAGGTCATTATGGTGGTGTTGAAAGAGAGCTAGACTAGAAGAGAAGATGAATTACAGATGGGTCTGAAGCTCCGACCATGGTGTAGAAGTGTGTGTGTATGTGTGGTGTGTGTGTGTGTGTGTGTGTGTGTGTGTATGTGTGTGTGTGACAGAAAGAGACACACTGGAGAGACCGAGACGATAGAGACAGAGAGGAAGGAGAGATGGAAGAGGGGAAAGGAAGGAAATGAGGAGGAAAGAAGAAAGGAAGGAAGGGAAGAACAGAAGGGAAGGAAGACCACCCTGCACATACTTCCTCCCTGAGGGCAAAACTGCCTCCTCCCGGTTTTCCTCCATGCCGGAATACCGGACCCCCTGTACCTCGCCCGTTCAAGGCTTTCCGAACGGCACTCTGTACGCCCGTAGTCCCGTCTTTCCTTACGTCCGCACCGCCCCCTTCGTTCCTTCCCTACAAAAGGACGGCAAGCAGGCCTTAAGAATACAAATGTGCACTCAAACTCTTAATTCCAAGAACCACCACAAACCATGATCTCTTTGTCTGCTTTCCTCTTTCCCCTGATTCCTTCTCTGTTTTCATCTTCAATTAATCTTGATTCCATTCTAAACTTAGCAAATAACCTTCGGCATTACAGTGGATGACTGGGCAGGTTCAGAGATGTAAAAATAGGTTACAATGATTACAGCGGACACGGAAGTCTTTCTCATTGCAATCTCTCTTCTCTCCTGTTCAGGCCTCCCTTCCTTCCCTTCTGCACTGTTTCCTCCCCTCCCTTCATTTTCTCTTTCCTCCTTCCCCCCTTCTCTCGTCTCCCTCCTCTTTTTCTCTATTAATTTGTGGGTAATTGACCATCTCAGTTTCTTGGAGCCTGTCTTTCTCTGCCGTGTGGCCGCTGTTGCTGTGGTTCAGACTCTGGCAGGACCTGTGAGATCTTCACCTTGCAATCCAACGAACGCGTGTGTCTGCATGGATGCTTTCTGGTGGCTGGTGCCTGGGGAGACGGCGGTCTAAGATGCAGCTTGATCCCAGCAGCACTGCTTTTGGGTTCCCAACAGTGTCCCTGTCTCAGGAGTTGAAGGACAAGTGCTTGAGGTTTTCAGAGAAACCACTTGCACAAGCAGATGCACAGACATCATGCCTATCATGGACTAATTGATTTTCCCAGTTCCAGATTTGCTCCCTTACCTTGCATTCCCTCAGGATTTGTGGCTCTTTGGTGGCCACCGATGCTCATCTCTGTAGTTCCTCTGGGGAGACAAGCCCAGTGCAGGTAATCTGGGTTGGAAGAGATCTGTTGGGAAGAAGAGGGCCCTCATCAGGTGGCCCTCCCTGTGCTTGTTCCTTAAGAGTTGGCCACAGATGTCGTCTTTCCGTTCCATCCCTGCATCCTCCTTGCTATTTCTCAAGGCCTCCTCTCCTGTTTTTTCTATATCTGCCACATTGCATTGCAACATTTCTTTTTATGCTTGCATGGGCATGTGGTGGGGGTACATACGAATCAGGCATGTATACAGAAGTGATTCTTCAAATGTGTGTGCACATGTGTGTCTCTATTGAGCATAAGGTGACTTTGGAAATCATCCCAGATTGCTCTTAGCCTTATTGCTTTGCTCTGGGGTTTCTCAGGCTCTGCCCCACCCAGGGCTGAAGTTTATCATTTATCATCTCATATCCTCTTATCATTGTTATGTAGGATCTGAACTCAGATCCCTTTGCTTGTGAGGCACGGGCTTAATCCCTGGCCTCTCTGTCAGCCCTGTACTTTCTGTACGTCCACCAAGGAGGTGCACTGGTGAGCTTCGAAGCCACAAGGTCTCGGAAGTGAAATTGGTCTTTCTCATTTCTAGCTCTTTAGGTAAGCTCCCAACCCTGAATGATTACTGAAAGTAGCTTAAAGAAAAACACACACACAAAAGGCAGCAAATAACTCTGCTTGTGAACGCCGGTTGCTAATTAGGTTCCAGATTAGCTTCTGCCCTTTCTCTCTCCTCTGGGTCATGAGGACGTAGCGTTTTCCCATGGATTTGCTAAACTAAAGCTATTAACTTTCCTCGTCCTGCACACAGATAGTTACATCCAGCAGTAGTACTACTTTTGACCTGAGAAGAATTCTTGGTACAAAGGAATCTTTCCAATCTAGTAGCCATAGTCCAGCTTGGGTCATCCTTGGATGGACGGTCCTCCATTCTTACATAAAACAGTCCTTGTGTCTCGCTAGCTCAATACCCGTTGGAATGACAGACTTTAGCATACCTACTATCAGGCTATTGAGTAGAGAGCTTGTTCTCATAGCTCCTGATAAGAGAAAAAAGCAATTTATTGAGTACTTAAAAACACCCAAGACCCTAAGAGAGCACATGGGTCACCTATTTATGAGATGCTGGATATCTGATTCTCATGGTCTTAACTGGATTGATATCACTTAGGAAACACAGCTCAGCTATTAGCATGTCTGTGGGTCATTTCCAGAGACGTTTCCTGAGGAGGGAAGACTCACTATAATATTTTTCTTTTTTTTTTTTTTTTCATTTATTTATTCATAGTGGCGTGTGGTGCGTATGTTGTGTGCGCGTGTGTGTCTGTTTGTGTGTAGAACCACGGACGAATTCGGGAACACACCAGGGACTCCTCCCCTTCCTTTCCTCCGCCCCAGTGATTCACAGGCTCCGCCCTACCAGGACCAGAAGCGCATGCCGCTCCCGCTTCCTCCGTCCTGGCGTTCCTATACAATGATCTGGGATCCGACCTCCCCCGGGGGGACCTTCCGCCTCAAGGCCGAGGCTTAAAACCACCTGAGGCCACCTCTCCAGGCCCTGTATAGTTATTCTTAAACTATTGCTCTCAAAGTCAAACACTTACGGGCGAAAGGGAGATTTTATTCAGCTTAAAGTTTCAGAGGGGAGAAACAGACTTTCATGGTGGGATTGCAAGGCTAAATGGGCTGAATTTACTACTCCCATCCACGTGGAGGAAGGCTGGAGGATTCCTGGAGGTCTCTCTTCTTTTCAATCTCCTGTTCTCGGTTCCTTTATCTGCCTCCGGAGTTCCAATGAGATCTAGGGAGTTCCCATTGGATCTTTGGCTGGTCTTTGTATTGTAATGTATTGATCAAGACATCTACCACAGGTGGTCTCGCTGACTTAGTTAATGGCCAGGTGTGGTCCGAGTTTGACACCCGGATTAACTATTACAAACCCACCCTGGTCACAGATAACACCATCTCAACTAGGGTCGTTAGACTGGAGTGTTGAACTGGATACAGAAGGGCAAAAAGGAGGACATAAGCTAAGCTTAGTGTTTTCTATTGCTTTCTCTCTGGCTTCCCTCCCCATAAGACTGACATGACCAGCTATCCCACACTCTGGCTTTCCTGCTTTTCCCAACCAGGGGACTGTATCTCCTCAGTCTATGGAGCCAAATAAACCTCCCTTCTCAAAGTTGCTTTCTAAAAGGGAATTTTGTCACTGAAACAGGGAAAAGAAACTTAAAATCCAATGGGTGTAAGGTTTAACTTTGGTTTGTTTTTCAGACAACAAAGAAAAGCATCAAATACCAACTTTTTTTCATTTTTAAAATTTATTTCTTCTGCTCATACAAACTTATGGTACAACACTGGTCCCCTCCCTCCCTTCACACCCATCCCTGGATCCCCTTGCTCCTACCACCCTCTTTCCCTTCCTTTTCCCCCCTCCCTCCCTATCTCCCAGTGCCTCCTTCCCCATCCCTGGAGCATCCTTTAAGTGTAAATGTCAAACTTCCTCTGGGTCTCCTCTCTGAATGAGGTGTAAGGCCTCTGTCTTTCCTAGAACTCTTTCTGTGTTCCCCTTAAGTATAATAACACTAATGTGTCTGTTAATCAATCCCTAGCTTCTAAGGATCCCTAATGCCTTTAGTCCAATTCTAGACTTTTGAGGGGGTCATTGTGCAGGTCATGCAAAGTCCTATTTGATTGCTTTGGCCCTAACTTGTGTGGAATATCTGCATATCATCTTTTCCCATCCTCGTGCTCTTACAATCTTGACTCTCCCCTCTTACCCGCATATTTCCCTGAGCGGCAGGATGGGGAAGATGGGTTTTGCGATTTTTTTTTTTCGAGTTTTACTGTTCCTGCACTGCCCTTGGCTCCAGTCTGAGGTATTGGATGTCCCCCCCTGGCCAGAATAAAAAGCTTTAAATTAGTCTGTTTATAAGAGTATATCAAAGATAATGTATAAAAGTAGGAGACCGTGGTGAGAGAGGGGTCAATCACTCATTTGCAAAATGGTTACTTTCTATCTGGCAGCCTATATGCCCTCCCCTTCTGGTGAGATCCATACCCTCATCAAGTTGCAAATGATAGGAAGAAAGTCCGTGAACTTAACCAGAATGTCCTCATTACTTACTTTGCAGCCCTTTTGATGGTGGCCTATTTTTTCTCTGTTGTAACATTATCCCCTCTCTCCTTGTTTCTTCTGGGGAGCCCTCCTTCTCCCTTCCCCCTTTTTCTGTTATATCTTTAGCACTTACTGTAGGTATTACAGAGATTTAATCTTTTGTGGCTTCTAAGTGGGTTGGGATACTAGGATCCACCTATTTAGGGAGTAATACGACACTTATTTTCTGTGTCTGAGATACTTCACTCAATATAATTGTTTCTAATTCATCCATTTCCTGGCAAATTTTTCATTATTCTCATTTTTGACGGCTGAGTAGTTTCCCATCGTATAATGGTAAACCACATTTTCTCTTATATCCACTTGTCACTGTTGGACATTTGGGTTGATTTCCCATGACTGTGCTATTGTAACAGTCTGCTGTGAACATGGTCTGGCTTGTACTATCGAGGGAATTTTTGCTGTATGGGGGGTATTCCCAAAAGTGTAATCACAGGGTCCATAGAGCCCATTGAATCTTTAACTTAACTTCTTTAAGAATCACCAGATGGCTTGCCAGAGTGGTTGTATGAGCCTGCATTCCCCCACAATGTAGGAGAGTTCCCCCTCTCTCCCACATCCTCCTCCAGCACTTGGTGGTGTTGTTTTGTCAAATACACCATTTTAACAATAGTGTGCAAGAAGACAAGGATATATGGGTCTGAGATGGAAGTTTTTTGTCAGATATATGGAGATCTCCATCACTTCACCTCAAACTTGATGTAAAGGTTTAAAAAAAAAAAGGTCCAGTGCAGTAAACCCCTAAGGTTTTTTGTTCCCTAAGGTGATGGTTAAGCTTTACTGTGTCACGTGGTGGGAGTTAGAATCAACCTGGAGACCAAGGTTACCCCTTGGTTTTAAAATGATGGAGGAAGCAAGCTCCACCCTGAATGTGTAAGATATTTTTTGTTATTGGAATGCGTGACAGAATAAAGGGGAGGAGGAGAAAGACAGTAAAGTAACGCCAGCATTCCCATATTCTGCTCTCTGGTTGGGCCATGATATGACAATCTCTGCTGCCACACACTCCTGTTTGCCCATGATGTAGCTGTTCTGTCTGCACTTGGCCTTTCCCCAGCAATGGCAGACTGAAACCCTCTGAAATGAATGAGCCAAAACAAACTCTGTTTTTTTTGTTTCTGTGAGACATTCTGTTGCAGCACGTGAAAGTAACTACTATGCACTTTAAGGTGTGTGTTCTCTCCCTATCTGAAGGTTTAAATAGATGTTTGCTCTTCCAAACTTCCAACATAGTGTAATTTAAAGATAGACAACTCTTTTCCCACACTGTGAAGCCCAATGTAGTCTGTTCCGTGGTCAGGGCTTATTCCTCACATTGATAGTTGTTCATCTTATCTACCCACTAGATTTCAGAGTCCAGACCGCTACTACAAATGTCTTTACAAAAAAACAAGATTTGAAAACGTGCACTCTCTTGCAAACACGGCTGTTGTTGATCCACAGTTGTTCTTGGGGGGTCACAAAATTATTCGTTATTTTGGTGGGTCACAGCTACCCCAGATTGAAGAGAAGGACATAGATTCCCCACCTATGTCTAGTTGACAATGTTGTGAATTGTTAAAAATTTAAAAAGTTTTAGACACCTTAAGAGATTTCCACTTTCAATTCAAGACGAGATATTTTTTCTTCTAAAGATGGAGAGGAGAGTGAACTTTTGGGTAAAAGACAATGTTTATTCATAATTCGTGCCGCGCGTCCTTATCCAACCATTCTAGTGGACAAGGCCCCGCATGTCAGAATACTTGTTTTATGGAAAAATTTCTGGAAAAAGGACATGGCATTATTGAATAGCAATAGAAGAAATAAGTAAAATATGTGGAATTGTCAGACTTGGGTGTTTCTTCTGCCATTTTGGGCCTAAAGCCTCTCGCTGTGGAATGGTTCACATAAGGCCCATGGGCAGATGCTAGGGATTCCTCCCGCATGTAATTTAAGTTTTGCTTCTGCGGGAGGAATCTTTTTCTGGGAATTGGATGTGTCTTTACCTGTTCTTGGTATTTTTGGGGACTAGAATTCCTGCTCTCTGATCTAATAAAAATCCTCCTTTTTAACTTTGTCAAGTTTCTAATAGAGATTTTATGTCTAGTCCCACACACAGTAAGTATACTTTGTTAGCCATAATGTTCTACACTGAATTTTAATAAAGAAATTAGAGAACAACTTCAGAGTCTTGAAACATAGGTGGGTAAATTCCCGGCAATTCCAGGACCTTCTCCTCTATTCAAGGTCCAGATTGGTTAACTTTCCTAAAAAAGAGGACAGATATTACTGTGGTTTTGTAGACTACTGGTCTTTTGTCATAAACCTCCAGTTTTCTATTCTAGCACAAAAACATCACATGTTAAATAAATGAACCGACCCGAGTGTGTTTCAGTATTAGCAAAAACCATCAGTGAGCAACTTTGTTTTCAAAAACAGAGTTCCTGCACTTTGGGATTAGATCAACTGGTTCTTACGAATCTTGTAGAAGCACTGTGGATGGGCATCCCAGAGTGAAGCGTTTCTGACAAGTTGACCTGATTTATTTTCCAGACCTTTTCCTGTTTGGCCTCTGAAGGTGTTTAGTTTAGGGTCTGTGATAGTTAGAGACGTGTCAACTTGACGTTTGAAGGTCTGACATTGGGTAACATCCGTGAAGAATTGATAGTTAAGAATGTGAATCTTAAACTACTCAGGGATTGGATTGATAGGGTAAGAGCCATCTCAAGTGGGTGGGACCCATTCCCTGCATAGGCAGATAAGATGGAGGTAGCTGGTTCATAACTTGACATCTTCAGCATGCTGTCTGTCAAGTAAGATTGTCCCCGTCTCTCTCCAGCACGTGATTGGTACCACACCAGTACCCTTGCTTACTGGGGCATTGGTGTGAACTCTCACTGCCAAGTTGAGCGTAAGAATGGTACGACATAGGAAGCCAGATTAAAGTCCCCTTGTTCCCATAAGCCATTTTATCAGGAAATTTATCAGCAACTGCAGGGCAAACTGCAACACGGTCCGAAGCCACCTCTAAGCTTTCCTTATATAGTAGCATTCTGGACACACAGGGATTGGTCAGTTCTAGATGGAGGATAGCATGAGTGGTCTTTCATGCAATCTTTGCTGAGGGATCTTTGGGATAGCTGCCTCCTTAAGATCCCAGGACAGGTGCTGTAGGCCACCAGCCTTGGAGGAATGCCTTGGGTAGAGCAGGGCAGTTCCTCTGTTTCAAAACATAGCCTAGGAATGACAAAACTTTCACACTTGGAGCACAGAGAAGCGTGGCATTGAAGATTTAGGGCCCACACAGGAGCTGGAGGAAGAGCCGGCTATCACGTGTCGGGCCTCTGAGGGATCATGAGCTCCCAGCAGGACCTAGTTCTCACTGCCCTTCTGGCCAGTGTCATGGTCAAACCTGGTCCTTTCTGCCTATTAATTCTTTTGTTGAGTGAGAGGACTTGGGAGTGACATGTGACGAATGTCACAGTCCCTTGTCTGCTCCATCTGGACTCCCACGTTCAATCAGCGCCAGTTATTTATATAGTCCCTGGGGCTGTGTTTCAGGAGGAAAAAGGTTCGCTTCTTATTTATGAGTTCAACTGAAAGGCTAAAAGCTATAGTGTAAAGTAACCTAGTATGTGACCTAGCAGTTTCATCGACTGGGTGTTTTGGAACGAAAGTTCATTTTTCCTGTTGATTTCAGAGCAAGAGCACGTGGATTTGGATTGTCGGCCACCATGGGGCCAGTCCTAGTCGCTACCAGCCCCCCTGCGTGCCCTTTTGTGTTGTAATCCAAATGAAACCGCCTGCAAACCGTTACTATCTAACATCAGGCATGAGTGCAACTATGTAGTTTTGGGGGGGAGAGAATAATGGGGGAGGGTTGAGGATTATGGCTCAGCAGCTTTTCATACTTCTTTTCTTAGTGCAATAAAGGACGCAGAGTTTTTATCACCCACTCTCAATGCAAAGACCCATGCATATGGATGCCATGCACCCCACACTCAACATCACGTGAAAATAAAAAAAGAGTGAATTGTTTCTTCTGAAGATAGGCAATTAATTGTAGGTAGACTGGGAATATGCAGCATGATTGCCTGGCCTTATGTGCCTGGGTGATTTATGTTGCCAATGTGACATGCTTGCCTAGTGCATGTTGACTCATGTTCGGAGTCTGTTCTGCAACACTAATTATGTATGTGGCCCAACCACTTATTTAATCTCTCTTGAGTCTCACAATTTCTTTATCGTTCAAATGGAGGTGAATTAATAGGCACCACACAGGTAGTTCGTGAAGAATTACGTGCTTGATGTAGTGTGAGACACAGTGCCTCTGCTCATTAGTGGTGCTTATGACAAGTTTAATAATAGTTAGCATATCCACTTCTCCTTCTACCTATTCCCCTGATAAAAAGCTTTTGTTAATCATTTCTGAGCTAGAAATAATATTTGTGGGAATCACAAGCACAGAAATTCCAATTAAGCTGTAAGGAATATCCGCTGGGACAAAGTCGGGCATCACTAGGAAAAGATATATCTCAATTCGCTTCCTTCTTTCTTCTTAGATGTCCTTTTTCACAAGGGGAAACAGGGACACTCCAGTGGCTCGATCCATACTTTAAACTTGGGAATGAAGTCAACATAACTGCTGACACCAGCTGGCCCCACCGACCTCCAGACCCACACTGAAAATACATTGCTTATTGTTGCATGCCACTGAAGCTTATATTTGTTACGCGCAGCAGCTAACTGTACAACCCAAGGTATTTATTAAGCACACAAGGAACTCCCAATCCAGAGGAGAATAAGGGGGACAAAGGAGGGAGAGTTCAGTGTCCTAAAGCGTGTGCTTTGTGACGCTTGACAATATCCTTTGTCATCTGGCTCTGATTTCTTCTAATGTAAAGAAGTTACATGCACTAATAGGTTTAAAGTAATAATTACCTTCAACTACATAACTTTAAATCTATAAAGGCTGTTGTATGTAAATTAAATGAATCTGTAGTATTTGTGAGAAACATGAAAGGCTAAAAAAGGATTATAAAATTAAAAAATTAAAATAAATTAATTTTTAAAAATTATTTATTATTTATATTCAATTGTGCCGTGTGTGGGTGGTGTGTGTGTGTGTGTGTGTGTGTGTGTGTGTGGGTTTGTGTGTGTGTGTGTGTGTGTGTGTAAACCATGGACAAATTCAGAACCACCATGGACCGCCTCCACCTCCTCCTTGTTTTACTCTGCCCCAGGATTCACAGGCTCCGCCACCGGCTGGAATGCAGGCCGCCCCTGCTTCCACCACCGGCGTCTATACATGGGGTGTCGGATCCGAACTCAGGACCTTTCGGCCTGCAAGGCAGAGGCTTAACCCCGGAGCTAACCTCTCCAGCCCCAAAATTAAAATAATTTAAAAAAATACACTGGATAAGTTGAACATGGCCTTGTTTCTAATTCTTGCATGCATAGAAAGAAGAACCATGACTTGGATTAACAATTTTTTTTTTATCAAGAAACTTTTTTAAATTCTTATGTCTTTTCTTTCTTGTAAATAGTAAAATATGAGTAGTTCTTTTTTTAATACATTTTTTTATTATTTCTGCTCATACAAACTTAATAGGTAGACCGTTCCCTCCCTCCCTCCTCCTCCCCCTAACCCCTCCTTCCCCCTCCTCTCCCTTCCCATCCCCCAGTCCTCCCCCATTCCCGAAGTCCATTTAATGTTTATCCTGACTTCTCCACTGGGTCCTCCCTCCGATGAATGAAGGACCCCAGTGGCATTCCATAAGCCCTTTTCCCATGGTTTCCCTTAGCATAGGATCACTACTGATGGCTGTCAATCCCTTGCCTCCACGGATCTCGGGTTGTCTTAGCACCAAATGCCTAGACTTTGATGAGCAATCATGTCGTTGGACATTGCTTGCACAGGCGCCAAAGTCCATTATGATTTGCTTGGGCCCTCAACTATTGTTGGAGATCATTCTTGCATGATCATTGTCCTCCCATCCTTTGCTTACAATCTTACCTGCCCCCTTTCTGCAAATATTCCCTGAGCTCGGATGGGGAGAGATTAGGCTGGCCTAGTTCCAAGTGTGTTGATGATAGAGTCTCTGAAGTTCTGGATTTGGTTTGTTGATTTTCTTTTGCAGTTTTGTCTGCTCCTGCAATGCCCTTCACTCCATCCTGCTGGGCACTGTAATGTCACCCCCTGGCAGAGACAAAAAGCTTTTAAACGGAGTCCTTGTTATAATAGCATATTCCAGGGTAGATGTAATAAAAGTAGGAAACCTCATTGAGAGAGGGGTCCATCACCTCTTTGCAAAATGATTACTTTTTATCTGCTAGACTATAGTCCCCTCCCCGTCTGGTAGATCAGGAAGAACGTCTGTGACTTAAACCAGGTTCTCATTCTTATTTGCGACCTTGATGGAGGCCTAATTTTCCTCTGCTGTAACATGGTCCCCACTCGCCTTGGTTTCTGCTGTGGCCCTCCGAACCCCTCTCTCTTGTTCATAATCCTTCAATTACTGTTGTTACATGGTTTACTTTTCAGTGTCTCAATGTGGGCTGGGTGAGTTGGTTACGCGGAGCCACCATTAGGGATACATAAGCGGCTTATTTTTCTGGGTTTGGGATACTTCACTTACTATAATTGTTTCCAATGACATCCATTTCCCGCAAATTCCAGTAATTCATCATTTTTGATGGCTGAGTAAGTACTCCATTGTACTAGATGTACCACAGTTTTCCTATCCCTTTCAACTGGTTGACATTTAGGTTGATTTCATGACTTTGCTATTGGAAACAGTGCTGCTATGAACCTGGCGAGCTTGGGCTAATCGAGGTAAACCTCTGCTGCATGGGGGGTTATTCCCAAAAAGTGGATAGCAGGGTCATATGGCATTGCTAATCTTTAATTTCTTTAAGAATCTTCCAGACGCTCACCAGCAATGTACAGGAGGAGTTCCCCTCTCTCCAATCCTCTCCAGCATTGTCGTTTTTTTTGTTTGTCTTGTGGATTTTTGCCACCCTGACCGGGTGAATGATATCTCAGGGAAGTTTGATTTGCATTCCCTGATGGGCTAGTATGGAGCATTTGTTTCAGATATTTTGTTAGACATTTTAATTTTCATGCCCTGGTAAAGTTTTTCCTTTTTATTTTCAGGGCCATTTTTTAATTGGGCCATTGTTTTCCTTGCAGTTTTAGTTTTCTAAGTTCATTGTCACGCTGGACAGTAGAACTCGTCAGATATGTGGTTAGTGAAGATTTTCTCCATTCTGTGGTTGCTTTGAGCTTGTGTTACAATCTCTTATCTGAACAGAAGCCCTTCATTTCACAAGACCCAACTGTTAGAGTTGGTAGCAGTGACTGTGCATTGGGATGTCTGTTTAGGAATGTTGGCCTAACCCAATCAGCTCGAGGGAAGTTCCCTATCCTTTCAAACTATGGTTTTAAAGTCTCTGGCCTTAAAACAAGGTCCTTGATCATTTTGGAAATTAAGTCTTGTACATGGTGACAGTACGGGTCCAGCTTTATCTTCTGCATGTGGAGACCAGTTTTTGCCAGCACCCATTTGTTGAAATGCTGTTCTTTTTCCATTGGATTCTTTGGCACCTTTGTCAAAGACCAAATGGCTGTATTATTTTTGGGGCTTATATCTGGGTCTTTAAAACCCGTATCCATTGATCTGTGTGTCTAATTTTGGAGCCAGTAACCCAGGCTGTTTTTTTATAACTATGGATTTATAGTATAGACTAAGGTTTGGTATGGTTATACCTTCCCAGCAGTTTTTTTGTTACTCAGGATTGTCTTTGCTCTCCTGGGTCTTTTGTGCCGCCAGAAATGATTTTGAGATTGTTTGGTCAACTTCTTTAAAGAATTGCTTTGGGATTTTAATGGTATAGCATTGAATTGTATATTGCCTTTGTAGGATGGTCATTTTTTACAATGTTGATTTCTGCAATCCAGGATATGGGAGGTCTTTCACCTTCTGTGGTCTCTGCTTTTCTTCTTTTTCTTTAGGGTTTTAAGTTTTCATGTCAAGGTCTTTTACCTCCTTAGTAGGTTTATCCCAGGTATTTCATTTTTTTAGAGGTGGCTATAGTAAATGGATTGTTTTCTCTCAAGGCTTTTTCACTTTCTTTCATTCTGGGCCATGATAGAAGGCCTCTGATTTTTGCACATTTATTTTGTCCTTCTACCCTGCTGAACTTCTCAATTGAGGCCAGGAGCTTCCTGGTGGATTGGTGTTGGACTCCCTCAGGTATAAGATCCATGTCATCTGCAATAGGATAGCTTGATTGCTTCCTTGCCGATTGAAATCCCTCTTATGTCCCTTTCTTGTCTTATGGCTTCAGCTAAGACTTCAAGTACCATATATGAATAGAAGTGGTGAGAGTGGAACAGCCTTGTCTAGTTGTCCTGACGAAGTGGGGATGCTTTCCCAATTGGTTCCTGCCCCTTGAGCATAATCCTTGCTGTGGCCTTGTTGTATATACGCTTTTTATTATGTGAATAAAGAGGTTCCTCCAGTTCCTACGGTCTCTAGCGTTTTGATCATAAAAGGCTGTTGGATCCTTGTCAAAAGCTTTTTTTCTGCATCTATCGAGAAAAGTATCATGTGGTCCTTGGACCTTTGGACTGGTTTAACATGATGATTACATTTAGTGATGCGTATGGTTGAAAACCAACTTGTGTGCCGGGAATGAAAGCCTACGTGGTGCCCCGTAAGGATGATCTTTTTTTGATGTGTTTTTGAATCCGATTTGCTAAGACTTTGTTAGAATCTGTGCATCTGTGTTCATCAAGGAGATCGGCCTCTGTTTTCTTTTTTTTACGTGAATCTTTATTAGTTTTGGGATTAAACGAGATTAGCTTAAAGAAGGAAATGTGGTAGTGGTTCGCTTCCTTTGCTAGGTGATGGAACAGTTTTTAAGGAGTATTGGGTGTTTAACTCCTTAATTCTGGTAGAACCTGTGCTGATCCATCTGGTCCAGGACATTTTTTGGTGGAAGATGAGATTACTTTCCTCCTAATTTCCCTTGATTGTTAGGACTATTTAAAATAATGCACAACTTCCTGATTCAATGTAAGGTAGTTGTGTTTACTTAGAAATTTCATTCTCATCTCTTTTGTTTGTCAAACTTCACAGATATAAGTTTTTGAAATATTATGTTAATAATTACTCTGGATTTCGTGGGTATCAGTAGTGATAGACTCCAGTTCATTCTAGTTTGTTATTTGGGTTTTCCTCATCTATGCCTTGCTTTTGGTTAATTTAGCTAGGGGTGTTATCAATCTTTTTGATTTTTTTCAAGAACAGCTTTTGACATTGGTTGATTTTTCTCTAGCCGTTGTTTCTTAATCTCGATTTCAGATATTTCTCCCTTATGTTGCTAATCTGCTCTCTTCTTTCTACTACCTGTTTGGATCAGATTGCCTAGTTTTTCTGAAACTGTGAAGCTGGCATTGTTAAGTGTTTATTTCTGAGTTTCCATTTTTTTTGACGTGGGCATTAGAAGCTATGAACTTACCCCTTAGACAGCTTCCATTGTGTCCCAGAGATTTTGTTACGTTTTTAATTTGCAGTTACATTCGCGTTCAGGAAATTTGAATTTCCTTTTTAATTTCTTCTGAATCAGTTCCTCATTCAGCATCATATTTTTAAGTTTCCCGGAGTTTGTGTATTCTCTTGTTTGATGTGTTGTGATTCCAGCTTTAGGCCGTGGTGGTCTGATAGGGCAACAGGTTAGAATTTCAACTTTCTTGTATATTTGTAGTTCGTTTTGTGGCCCAATTGTGATTCTATTTTGGAGAAAGTTCCTGTGCTGCTGAGAAAAAATGGTGTATTCTTTGTACGTGGGTGAAAAGTTTCGATGAGATCTGTGAGGTCCATTCTTTCAGGGTTTGATTAAGTTCCAAAGTGTCTCTGTTAAGCTTTTGACCTGTTGCTCTATCGCCATGTGAGAGGGCGTGTGTTGAAGTTCCCAAGAATTATCGTTTGGGGGTTGATTTCTGCTTTAGACGCTGTAAGGGTTTTTTCTTAATGAATGTGGAGGGGCCCGTATTGGGTGCATATATGTTCAGTTTGTGCAGTCGTCCCTGGTGAATTGTACCTGTGACTAAAAATGTAGTCATCCATCCGTGTCTCCTTATAATTTCTTTTGGTTTGAAGTCCACTTTGTCTGAATACATAATGGCTACTCTGCCTGTTTTCTTTCTGCTTCCATTTGCTTGTAGAATTGTTGACCATCCTTTATTTTTAGAGCGTGCCTATCTTTTGTGGTGAGATGGGTTTCCTGCAGGCAGCAGATTGAGGGATTGTGATTTTTATCCAGTTGTAATCTGTGTCTCTTAATCGTGAATTCATTTCCATTAACCTTTAGTGTGATAAGGAGAAACTATTTTTAATTCTAGACATTTATTATGTTTAGTAGTTTTTAAAAGGATATTGCTCTCGCTTTTAATGGTGTGAGATTTGCCTTCTTTTCTCCTGGATATGCCTGTTTTTTTCTCCTTCAATCGCTTGAGTATCATTCAGCATTTTTTTGAAGGCCTGGTTTGGTGACATGTAACTCCCTTCAAGTTTGTCTTTGTGCTTGGACAGATTTTTCTTTCTCCCTCGATCAGACTGATAGTTTTGCAGGTAAAAATCAGCCTGGGTTGACATTTTTGCTCATTCAAATAACTTGAAGATGTCCTTCTCCAAGCTCTTCTTGCTTTTACTTGTTTCGAACGGAGAAGTCATTTTGTTATTTTATAGGTTTCTTTTTAAAATGGCCTGTGTTTTTCTCCCTTGAAGCTCTCATCACCAGTTCTTTATCTTGAATGTGGAGTGTTTTTAACTATTATTTAAACCGTGGGGTGCTTTCTTTTTGGTCATTCTGTTGGGGTGCGGATGCCCTCTTGTATATGGATGAGCCTCTCTTTTTTTTATGAGGAAGTTTCCTTGATGAGCGTTTGAAAATGTTGAGATTCCTGCTCGGGTGATTCCATGAATTGCATGTTAGGCTTCTTCAGGGTGTTTCCAATCTTCTTGGATATTTCTCTCAGTATCCGTTTTGCTTCAACAACCTCTTCCATTGACTGGTTATACTCCCACTTTAATCTTCAAGGTCTGAATTCTTTTTCTGCTGTTATTCTGTTGATAAGACTCTCTGTAGAGGTTTCCTGGGGGAAGATAACTTGTCTTGTAGCGTCCGTTTTAATTAAACTCTGCTCTAGTCGTTTTAACTGCTCTATGGCCAGTTTTTTGTTTTTCTTGCACTGTTTTTCTCACCTTCCTCAATGTCTGTTGTTGGTTCCTCTTCAAAGCGATCATTCGATTATATATTCTTCCCAGTTTTCTTTTCATAGTAAGTGAACATGTAATGATCATATTTTGAAAAGGCGTTATCCTGGGTCAAAGGCTTTCTTGGCTTTTTTCCACGGGTTTGTTCTGGTTGTAGCTAACTTATGGGATTCATTTCTTCAGTGGGAAATTTGTTTACTTGATGTTGCTTCTCGATGGGATTTGTCACTTTGACTTTGGCATTGTCGTTTTAATAAATCTTAAAGATCTTTCCAATTTACAACTGAATTATTGGCCTGGTTTTGGGGGTGGGCAGGACGAGCTTTCCTAGTCACGGGTGAAGGCCCGGGGCTTGGACCCAGTGCGCGTCCTGACCATTGGAGCGGGGTGGGAATGGGGAGTAATGGGGGGCGTAGGCTTGGGCTATTTAACCCGAGGGCAGCTGGGGTGGGGCCCGGGCGCAGGGGAGGTCCTCTCTCCCTTGGCCCTGCTCAGGTGGCTCAGGCTGGATGGCGGGAGTTTGGAGCCCGGGTCCCCTTTGGGCTGACCTGGGGTTCTGGTGGGTGGGCGTCAGGCCGGGCATACCTAGAGTCACAGGTGAGGCCCCGGCGGACCGCCCGCGCGCGTCCGACGGCGGAACGGGGTGGGGTGAAGGGATGCATTAACATGTTTAAAAAAATTTTTTTATTATTTAATTCAATTGTGTGTATGTGTATGTGTGTGTGTGTTGTGTGTGTGTGTGTGTTGTGTTGTGTGTGTGTATAACCACTGCGAATTTTCGTGAACCACCATGGACCATCTCCACCTCCTCCTTGTTACTTTGGCTCCGGTTCACAGGCCTTTGCCTTACTACCAACCTAGATCCCAACTCAGGACCTTCCGCTGCAAGGCAGAGGCTTACCCCTGAGCCACCTCTCCAGCCCTGGAATTAACAGCTTTAGGACCATGGGAAAGCGAAGTTTTTATCACTTAAAGATGGTTGGGGCTCTTTTCAGAAAGTTATCCTCAAAGTGTAAAGTAGCTCAGATATAAATCTTTAAAACCCCAAAAGTTTAGAATCTAAGGGTCATGGATGAACTCAGTGTTTAGTACATATTTTAAAACAAAAATAATCTTTCTAACATGTAAGTAAGAATTTCATTAACAGAAAATCCCTGGTTTTCCTACCACGGATATGGAAAGCCTTACCTTTAATCCACTCATGTATTGATGGGTGTTACAGAAACTGGCTTGCTTTGCTATTACAGTATAGTAACCCTATAAAATTGACATTGTCTTTGTGTTAGATTTCTGATGTTTGTTCAGGGGAGAATAACCGGTACTGTGATGTTTCTGTTTTTTTTTTTCCCACAGCCTCCATGTGTGTGCGTGTGTTGTTCCTCTCTGTGTTTCTAATCTGCTGCTCTTCCTCTGTCTCTCTCTCATCTATGGTCTTGTGTAATCAGAAGCACTGTGGCATGCCTATGGAGTCCAAGGGTAACTTCAGGAATCATCATGATGATTGCTCTACTCCTTTTTTTCTTTGCTTTAGGATTTTCCCAGGCCTCCTTCCAGTATCAAGAAGTAAGGCCTTCACATTGTCCATCTTGTGTTTTTATGTGGCATCTGGGGATCCAAACTCAGATCTGTCTGCTTGTGAAGCAGAGGGCCTTACCCCCTGAGTTTGTTTTCAACCTCCAGGTGACATTCCCATGTTTGATTTCCCTTAGCAACTGCACTGGTTTTACATTCCCCCCAACAGTCGACGAAGAGTTTGCTTTCCCGCAACCTTATTAGGTCCTAGTGTCATTTGTCTCTTGACAATATCCAGTCTGACTGGGGGTGAAAGAGAATGCCAAGTACTAACTCACATTTACCCTTTGGGTAAGGAAGAGCCCTTTTTCAGTAGTTGAACCATTTGTATTTCCTCTTTGAGATTGTCCTATTCATTCCATTGATTTCATTCATTGACCAGACCCTTGGGTCTTTGCGTGTTTTAATTTTTTAAAGTTTTTAAGTTCCCCTTTATTCAAATCCCCTGTTTGATTGTATAGTTTGGCAAATTCTTGCTACATTGTGTGGCTGCCTCCTCACTCTGGCGATTGTTTCTTCGCTTATGCGACACTTCTTGACTTCTTGTATCTCTTTATTAATTCTTGGAATCACTTCCTGTGCGTAGGGGAGTCCTATTCAAAAGAACTATGCCTATGCCTATATTTCAAAGTTGGGAATGAAGGTGGGGTGGTTGGGGGGTGGGTTAATAGGGAATGTGCGTGTGCGATGGAGGGAATGTAGGGGGTGGGTAGGGTGGAGGGGGAGGTGGGGGGGAAGGGGGGAAGCAGCGAAATGGTTGTGGTGGCGCGGGGGTAGTTGATAAGTGGGGGTTGATGAGTGGGGAGGGTAAAAATAGTGGGAGGGGTTGGTAAAGGATCATGGAGTATGGGGAAAGGGGGGATGTTGGTGTGTGTGAGTTTGGCAGGGGTAGTGGGAAGTCTTCCGCTAAGCACTTTTGAGTTTAGGTCTTTACATTAAGGTCTTTGATCTACCTTGACTTACACTATGAAGATATAGTAATATAGTTCATTCTACCTGTTGAATGTAGAATGTCTACATTTGTTAACCAAGCTGATTTTTTTTTCCTAATCAATGTTTTCATGTCGTCCTGTCAAAAAGTGTTAGTAACTATGGACTTATTTCTGAGCCCTCTATTCTATCGGGTGTTTACATGTCCTTTTTTTTGCTATTACCATGATCTTTTTGTTCTGTGGCCTGGCATAATTTAAGATTCAACTCGCGATATCCCCAGAATTGCTCTTTCTGGCTTAGGGTTTATTATCAGCTTCAGTTCCAGTGCCTTTTGTGCTTCCATATTCATTTTATATTCTTTTTATTTTATTAAGAATTGCAATTTTGAATGAGAATTTTGCTTGCCTCTGTGGATTTGCTTTTGGTATATGGCCTTTTTCCACATACTAATCCTGTTGTTCTGAACCTCTTTCCAATGACGATTGTGTGCCCTGGACTCATAAGCCAATAATTCTTTCTTTCCCTTAATTCTTGTGTCGGTTTATGTTGTTGCAAGAACATGCAATGGAACCAAAACGTCATGCATATGTTGGTCACCCTACTTTGTTTCTCATTTGTTCTCCATTTCTTCCTACATTCCCATTCCCCTCTTCTCCAGCTGCTTCCCTTCCTTTCCTCCTTAGCCTGCACTCCGCTTCCATTTTTATCACACAGTGGTTCCATTGCCCCTATTTTCCACTACCATAAGAGTTATTCTCCCCCTCATGAACACCTTCTAGTTCACAACCTACACACAAGTACGTGTGATTTTAAATCTAGGATTCACTGCACAATATGCTGCTTTGTCTTTTTGGTCTCTACCTTATTTTGCTTAATCAAATGTTTTCCTCCAGTCGCATCTAATTTCTTGCAGTGACATCTTTGCAGCTGCATACAAGTCTTGCATTGCCTCTTTTAACATCATCCTTCGCTGCCTATTGGCACATACCTGTGTACAGCCACTGACATAATTGTCTGAACAAACATTTATTGTGTGTCCTCTGTTTTTCTTTCTTCTGATCTTTCTTGACTAAGTCTCATCTCATGGCTGCCATAGAGAATCATTTTCTACTTGCATAGTAGCTCTCTCCTCTCCTCTTTTTTCTTGAGCTCTTTTCTGGTGATCTCTACAAATCGGATTTAATCATCTCTTCCTCCTCTCTGCTCCAGCCTCTCTTGAAATCTTATTGGCTTTACTCTGATGAGCATAATAGATTTTTAGATACTTTTTTTTTCTTTGCCATGGTTTTTGACTTCTGGAGAGCAAAATGCTGCCTTCTTAATTCTGGCTCCATCATGCATCAGGACGCCGTGCACATTATAGCCTCAGCAAAGTTGACTTAAGTAATGAGTGATTGTGGGCTTCTTTTTTTGTGTTCTCAGTGGGGGTGAGACAATACTCGTGAATTTCAAGTGGAGCCTTATAGAAAATTACTTGCCTACTTATATCCTGTCTCCAAAACAAATATAGCGTCTGTCCTCTCACTATTTCTGATTTTGCTTCCTTTTCCCTGGTTTTTTTAGAATTGTTTTGTTTAGTGGCTGCAAGTCTGACTATATAATCCACTATTGATACACTGAAAGTCTACTATGTAATCCACTATTGAATTACCTGCATTAGAACTATGTCTAATGCAAAATTAAGATAAAAATCTACATTATATAAATCGGGTCGTGAAAACTGTTTCGCATCTTAGATCTTTAACGTCTCTTAGTTTTCTGTCTCATTTCCGATATTCACTTTGGGATTGCTCACCTCATTTTTCAAATACTTTTTAAATTTGTCTCTTCTGGAGAGGCAACTCAGGTCCTGTCACTGTATGCGAATGCCTCTAACCACAGAGCTGCATCCCTCCCCAGGTCACCCGTTCAGTTTTTTTTGGCTACATGTTGGAGTCAATCTGGGGGATTTTTCTACTTTCGACTTTATTTCGCCATGGGACAAGTGCAAATGCATTTTGTGAGCAGTGGCCTGGTTTCTGGTATCTTTCTGATGGGCATCAAGGCTGAGACTCTTGGGGTCCTACTCTTGAATTAGTATTTCTCCCGCTCTGCATGACAAGGCTGGTGACAAGGGTGTCTTTATGTGTCAGTGGCCCTGATGTCCCTGTTAACATTCATATACATCCTTTTCCTGTGCAAGAATATTAGACCTTGAAATTCAACCAAAATGGTGGTATACATCATCAACTTACCTTTAACTTTTATATTTTTTTCTAATTTATAAAATACGCTGGTCTTTATGAGAATTTTTTTTTGACATCTACATGGATGTTTATGTAATGCGTCAGAGGGCATTTGAGTATCCAACGGTGACATAGGAAATCATCCTGGATTGCTCTACCTCCCTATTGTTTTTTGCTTGGGTTTCCAGGCTGCCCCTTCCAGGGTTGGGAATTACCGGCTAACCACAATTTCACCTACCATGATCTGGGGATTCAAACTATTCAAACTCAGGTTCTTTTGCTTGCAAGGCAAGGCCCCGAGCTATCTCTCCATCCATTCCATTTAAGGCCTTTGGTATCTCTCCTTTGTTCTGCATTTTCCCACCCCTATCTCTTGTAGTAAAATATTTCGCTTCCAGGGCCTGGAAGCTGATGCTCTGTTGTCTTCCTCCTGGCATTGTGCCTGACATATCCCTGGAAATGGGTATCTTCTACTTGACATTCAAAATCATATGTGAAGAGCCTCTTCTGCTTCCAACTTTTAAGCAGAATGAATATTTTTAAAAAGCTGGTTCTTTGCTGGAACATGGTCAGCATGGTCCAGGGGTCTTTTCAAGCTTAAATCTAGCTGGAGGCTCCTTTCATGAGAAGCACTGCTAGGGGTACTTTTATGTGCCAGAGAGTGAGGGAGGACGATTGCATGGTGCAGAGGAAGAACCTGAGCCTGGGAAAGGTTTTTCTTGCAGGAAAAGAACTCAATTCCAACTTCACTGTGGGAGTCTACCTTAAGAAGCAGCTGTTTCTCCACGCTGGCATGAGTGCTTCTGAAGAAACAGGACACATTTGAATTCTCCTTGGGTTTCATCCCTTTTGTATCTCCTAGAAGATACAAAACAGCGCATACAAAGTCCAAATGGAGAATGGAAGGATGTGCTGAGTAGACATGCCTGAGTCCTTTGCTTTCTTTCCTGTGTTATGGTGTATGTGTATGTGTGTGTACGCATGTGTGTGCAGGCTGTGCACAGATGGCTTCATGTGGAGGCCTGTTGGTGACGTCCAGAAATCATCCTGGATTGCTTTTTCCATCTTATTGCTTTGCTTTGCTCTGGGTTTCCCAGGCTTTGTCCACCAATGTTGTAACAGGCTGCCACTCAACATTTTTTTTTGCATGGGAATTAGACTCGGAACTCAGGTCCTTTTTGGTAGTGAGACAAAAATCTTTCACCCTGTAATGGTTAATCTTAACTAATGCTGTGAGACCCACTCAAAATCGATCAACTTAAGAGAAAGGGAGAGTTATTCATCTTACAGTTCTAGAGGGAGATACAGTCTTCATGGTAGAGGCAATGGCTGGCTGGCCTAGATGGAGGAGGCCTAGGTCACTGCAACATCGTGGAAGTGAGAGATGCAAGACTGCCTTGCTAGGCAAAGGCAGACTTCTCCTGGAGGTAGATGGGAATCGTCCACCTCAAGGCCCCCCCCTTGTGACGCTTTCCTTCCTTCCTCCAGCACCCAAGTGCTCCACCTCTCAAGGTGCCATGACATTGCCAAACACATGAGACTGTGGTGGACACATTTCAAACCATGACAACCACTTGAGCTATCCCCAACCCCCTGAGGATTCCTGAATGATAGAAAAGAGCGAAAGTGTACACCACCATTAACTGAAAGAACTGTGGCTCATTCTTAATGTAATTGGAGCAGATATGATCAAACTTTATCATGGCGACAAAATGGAGGAAATATTCATAACATGGTGAGACAGAAGAGTGTGGCCAACAGATTGCCCCCCCACAAAAAAAAAACAAATCATGAGAAGAAACTGACAAACCGAGTAATCGTAAGTGGAGAGGAGGCTGGGATGCCTACTGGGTTCATTCTGCTCCTACTTTCAGGACATCCTCATTCTCTCTCTCTCTCTCTTCTCTGCGTCTCTCTCTCTCCGCTCTCTCTCCCTCTCTCCTCATTTATTTACTATATTTAAATCAGGATTCCAAGTCCTAAATCTTATTCATTGTCTTTTGCACAGGTAGCAAATGCGGGCATATAGAAAAGGTTGTGTTGTCAACATGAAAACTCTCAGCTTCCCTTATACAAGAGTTCGCTTTTTCCCCCCATTTCACAGGTGCATGTGTGTATATGTGTATACATGCATGTGAGGTCCAAGGTGGAGATTGGAATCATCCTCTATTGCTCTTCCATCATTGTATTTTTCCTTCAACACATTAGAAAAATATATTCCTGGATTTCATTCAAAACTTCTGAATTTTGACATCTTTGTATTTTCAACTATTTATTTTCAAGAAATGCCCAGGGAAGGTTTTGAATGCTTCAGAGCAAAAACTACTGTAAGATAGTTATCTAAACTCTGGTTTTAGATTTGAGTGACTTGGATTCACTCAGATTTTATTTGTTTTATTATTGACTTATTCACTTAATATGATTGTGTGTGCATGTGTTTGTGTGTGTGTGTGTGTGTGTGTGTGTGTGTGTGTTTGTGTCCTTTGTGTAAATATGTTTGGCATTGGGAGGTGTACTGTCAAGTGCAAATGTGGAGGCCTAAGAATTTGATATTTGGAAACCATTCTTCAATTACTCTTCCAACCTTATCTTTTGAGACAGGATTCTTAAATCAAAGCTAGTCTCACCGATAAGGTTAGTCTACCAGCGCAACTTTCTCTGGGGATGTCCAGGCGCTACCTTCCAGAGCTAGAAATGTAGGTTGCGAGAATCAAAATAATTAAAAAATATACAATATAAAGAAAACTTTACAATGAAATACTACTCAAGGCCATCAAAAAATGATGAATTACTGGAATTTGCCAGTAATGGATGTCATTATAACAATTATATTAAGTGAAGTATCCCAAGACCCCAAACATTAAGCGCGTATGTACCCTATAGTGGATCCTAGTACCAACCCACCCACCCACCTAAGACACTCAAAGATAAATCTATTATACCTACTAGTAATTCCAAGGATTATGACAGGATGATGGGGTTGGAGGGCCACCCAGAAACCAGGATAGAGGGGGACCATGTTACAGCAGAGAAAATAAGCCTCCATCAAGGACTGCAAGGGTTGACATACAATGCCCATAAGGATGGAGTGAGGGCATTGCAGGAGCACAAACTGCAAAAGAAATCACAAACCACTTATCCAGAACTTCAGAGATTCTATATTAACCACTTAGGAACTAGGCCAGAACGCATCTCCCCCCATCCTGGAAGCTCAGGGAAATTGTGGAATAGGGGGCGGTAAGATTGGTAAGAGCAAAGATGGAGGAGCAATGATTTGCAAATTCTCCACCACTAGTTAGGGGCCGAAGCAATCATAGATTGGACTTTGCAGCCCTGCACAATGTCCCAACACCTATTGCCTCCCCAAGGCTAGCATCCTGCTTCAGGCACCAGTCCTTGGGGACAAGGGATTGAAGCCACGTAGTGTTACTATACTTAAGGGAACATGGAAAGGGTTCAGGAAATGCCACTGGGTTCTTGTACGTCATCGGAGAGGGGAGCCAGAGGAGAGGTAGGCATGCACATTAAAGGAAACCCCCCCCCTCTCTGGGATTGGGGGTGGAGGCACTGGGGGATGGGGAGGGGGAGGGAGGGGAGGGAAGCAGGGTTCATGGGAGGCAGAGGGGGGAGGGAACTGGTGTACCTATTAAGTTTGTATGATCCAGAAATAATAACAAAAAATGTTACAAAGAAACTTTCCACCAGA